>CAIGQQ010033541.1:11466342-11485441 GCA_903798035.1 Danio albolineatus
GTATATATATATCCATGCCTAATATCCTATGGGCAGAAAGTGATACATCTTTTAAACATTTTAAAATTTTAGTTTTTATGATGCAGCAAGTCCAGAGACTGTTGTGTACACCATGAATTTATATAAAATTCACTTTAATGTTTGATAGGACTGAAAAGTGTTCACAAACGAACATTTTCTTTATTTAAATAAATAGTGGCTTGGGCCCTGAAACAGTATTCCATACGTCACCGGTACGTCACGACTCAAGCAGATAGTAGGCCTGTCATGATTGTGAAATCTGGCTATTAAATGTCTAAGAAATAATTATAATTATTAAATAATTTAAATACAGAAATCTAGTATATGGGCAAATACGAACATAGACTGTATATAAAAGTATAGTTAATATATTTTGTCATATATTTGTCATTTTAAAGGTTCAAAATGAATATATTTTTGCCATTGAAAATGTATTAGGTTTCTTTAAAGCTTTCTAATGCTTTTTAATTATTAAAGAATGTAATTATTCTGTAAATGTTAGGGCCAAGGTAGAAATCTGCACAGGACTGAATTTTTATTCCACACCCGATTGCTCCCGATGTATATTCAGCCTTTGTTCACTCGCTGCCCGCCCTGTCCCGTTTTCCTGACCGTTCCTGCTAAATTTAGATCTGGTTTCCAAAATCTCACGTTTAAATTGGGTACTACCAAAAGAGAGATAACAGATAATGTTGTGCAAGGTTTGTAGGCAAAATGTCAGTTTTGATAAGTGCTGCGTGACGTGCAGTGAGGTTTGTGGCTGATGAGCCACTGACTCTTTCAAAACATATCCACTCAATATATTTGCCAACTACCGATTGTGTTTCAGATATCATATCAGCATTATTTCTATGCACATAGCAGGTACATATTGGGCCAAGGAACACACAGCACCACGTGGATGTGCGCACACTCTTTCATTTACACACACACAGCACCAAGGCAGATGCGCACGCTCTATCTCCCAGGAGCACTATATTGTTAGGCCTCCCGTTCAACTTACACCAGAGTTACCGACCGCTACTGTGCGTTATTTGGATAATTATTCCCATGCCACAAGAAATCCGGTTGGGTCCCGTGGCTCCCCGGTACATGCAGACCTCTAGGCCAAGGCACACCAAGCTGGCGAAAACCAACTGGGTTGTCAGCTTGTGTCTGGTTCCATTGGACCAAAAAGTTGTGCGTGAACACACCAAACAAGCAGCATCTGACCGAAACTAGAACACATGTTCTGCTCCTGCGTAAAAAGACATGTTTTTCCGCACCCACAAGGGGTAGTAGTTTGTTTTATCCTTCCACAAAGGGAAACTAGAACATGAAATGTGCACAGACCAAGCGTAAACAACCAGACTGACACGTCCCGACGGCCGACCATCAGCTTGGTGTGTCGCAGCCATTAGAAACAATCACTGCAAACTGCCATGATTAGCCTAAAACACAGGCCAGATGTAACAAGCAAATGACAGAAAAAAATGTTAGGAAGATTTGTTACCGAAAAAGATCTTTAGATTTTCATTGTTACTTTCTCAACAACAAGTTGTTGGCATTGCTGCTGAATATTTACAACAAAGTTGTTAGTTGTTATTAGTAGTGTTGTTTTTTTTTTCGTGATAAGTAGAGAGATGCTGCACCAATGCAAATTTGAAAGTGAAAGTAAAATGCAAATGCATTTGGAAGGATTCCTCTATTTATTCATATCTCCCCTTTGTGGATATTAAAGGATTAGCAGTAATTGTGGATGTCTGATCAATCGTGATAAGATGAAATAGCTGCACTAGACGTTATTTAATAATCATGACAGGCCTGTATTGTCTGAACACATAATACACATGCATTTTATTACCGTTTTCTAAAAATCATGTGTTTGTTGTTCTTGTAAGATTTGTATTCATTTTAAAAACTTAATTTTTTTTTGCAAAACTCCATATAAATGAATGCCCAAAACATTGTTTTTTTTATTACATTTTTGGTTTTAAAATGTTTTTTACTGTTGTAACTGTAACTCTTTGTTTTGTCATTTGATATTTATTTGTTGATCGTAATTATTTATGATTGAGAATGCTTTCCCATAAGACATATAGCAATCCCCTTTTCACCTCTGATTGTTCAGGCACATAAATATATGATACTCATTACAAATGAAATTAGATCACTCTACAGAAGTCAGGGTGGAAAATGGCAGATGAGTGAGGAATCATTAGTGATGCGCATGGATGGAGCAACCGTGAAACTCAAAAACGAATTGCCATTTGGAGCAAAAAGAGCATTCAGCAGAGAATAGTAACAGTAGACAGGATTTATGTCAGTTTGCTGGAGACATATTTATGCAGCCCCTCTCGATGGCTTAAAAAAAAAAAAGTCTCCTGCCTTTGGCACGGTTTGCTTCATAGTTATTATTCTAGCAGCTATGCTTGTATGAGCGGATCAGGCAAAGGTGGAGCTTAACCGGAGATGAAGGCTCTCACAGGGCGAATGACCCACTGGAACATGGGTAATTAAAATGCAGGAGCAGCTCCACATAGCAAAAGCAGAACAGCGGGACATGCTTGTGTCCACACACAAAAATGACCTTCCCATCATCATTTCTCTTAACTATATGCACAAACACACAACCTTCCTTTATCACAGACCACACAAGGCCAATGACGGCCGTCACATTACTGAGCTTTGATAGCACACACTCGGACACACTCAGTTCCACAGCGAGAGGGAGGAAAGCACAAAATCATAATTGCATGCCTCTGTATATAATTTACATGCAGTTGCTCTGACCTTTCTCATGTTTATCATACGACGCTCGAGCCCCTAGCATTCAGTCGCTCAAGTTTCTAAAGCAACCACCAGCTTGACGGTCAAGTGGAATTTATTGCTTTGGGTTTAATTTAATCTTTTTACCCCGTACTGTTTGAGGAGTCTGCCCGCTGTCTCATATCAGGAGTAATATTCAGTGTGTGACTGGCTCGCAAACCGAAAATGCTAATATCCAGCAACCGGCTGTCTTCGTATTTGACTTACCCATCAGGATCCATCGGTCCATATTTATGAAAACGCATGACCTTATTTTTAAAATGTGTCTGTGTGGGCTCATGAATATTTGGATATTGAGTGTGAACGCTCACTGTGTGAGTGATATTTCTGATCATAGATCATAGGACAGACTCTCAGTGGTGCTTTTTTTTCTCATTCATTATATAAAGGGTTTTTTAAGCTCAGAGAGTTGTAATTTTGGTTGCGTATCAGTCAGAACAGACAGAGGCTCTTCTGTAGTCGATCAACACTGGCAAACGGGCTGTCTGTGTTTATTAGTAGCGATGGGAATCTTTTGGTACCTCCTAATTCCAGTTATATGTATGCTTAGATTTGATTCCAGTTTTCTGTTTACTGAGCTGTGGTGAAAAAAGATTGTATGAGAAATCAATTCTGTATCATTTCTGAAATTTTCAAAATGCAAATTCTCTCTTCATTGGATTCTGAGCTCAGTATTTACCAACAGATGGTGCTGAATGCTTCACAAACAGCCGTAAAATGCTTGCATCCAATTCCTTCCTAATACCACTTGAACCGTTAAGCAGGTGTTTATAGTGGCTGTTTACATTCATCTCAAAAGACATAAACCAACTTGCATGACTCTCCAATTGCACAAGGGCTTTTCTTTGTGAACATTTGATTATATGGTTAAAAACTTTCAAAAACCAAGCTTTGAATCAATTCAAGAGAGAATAGAGATGCATTTTGAAAATCTTCGAATCGATTTCTCTTGTGATTTTTTGCCATAGCTCTACTTTCTTACATTTTACTTTGCATCAAAACCATGACATTTATCAAGTTTGCATGCATTTTAGTAGTTATTATAAGACATATCTTATTGCAGTCATAAATAATATGACAAGGTTTGTAATTTTGTAATTAAGCAAGGCAACTAGTAAAATGTGATTTGTTAAAAAAAATTAAAATTGTTACAAAGAGATATAATGATGAAATAAAATGCCAAATTTATGTATTTTACTTTGTACATATTATTTATGATTTTATTTTGGCAACCGGATAGTTTTTGGTTTCAGTTTGGCTGATTTCTGTCTGGATTCACATATAAACTGTACTGCAGCAACTTTACACTATAAAGGAAGTGTTAACAGAGATCAGAGAACAGATGTACCAAGAGTGAGACATGCGGATCCTGGTAGGCTTTTACAGTCTGAGCACAGACGAAAGCATAGAAATAGACGAAAATGCATGGGAAAACATGAGAGGCAGTCATTTTAACTAACTTTAACTTTAACCTTAACCTTTATTTCTTTCATTATTCTGTGATTCCTTAATACCTTCAATACGAAATGCTGTATGGATCATAAATCTCACATTTTATGTGATCACTTTATCAACTATCAAGAGACATCAATAAAGTAACATTTAAACCTGTACTTTAAAACTGCTGCGTTCTGAGCCAACTGTTTTTGTGTACAGTTACATCCTTGCTGGACATACAGAATCAGATGCTTTCTGAACATAAAGTGAATTAGAGCCTGGCAGTACTACAAGTCTTTTATCAGGGATATAAGTGGTCTCATTTTCTGATAACCATATATATCACTATATAGTACCATTTCTATAAATATAATCAATTAATAGTTTGTATGAAGACCACATGTAGAGTTTCTTTTTTATAATTTAAAGTATACACTCAAAAATGGACTCAATCATATCTCAAATTATATTTCTCACCTTATTTAGAACTTCAGGGCACATGTTTGATAAAAAATGTAGAAATTTCAAATAAATATTAATAAAATACAAAACCCTTTTCAAAAACTAATGATTACAAAAATATCGCAAAATAAAATGCAAAATCTAAACATTGCACACTCAAGATTGCAACTTTCTCACAATACTGTTATTCATGTTTCTGTTTGCATCTATTTTCCTCTTATGGCTTGTAATATTACATCTATTTGCCTCAAATGAAATGTAATACTGCATTCATATAAATGATGAAAAAGTATTACTGTAAACAATGCATTCTGCGACACCACGAAACAAACGATTTTGTCCCTACGATATGCATCGTCATATTGCACAGCCCTAAACTGAATTGGGTTACGATTTCACCATCTCCTGTCTACTTGAGATAAAGAACCCTGGATATTAATAATGCATCGTCTGCCTATATCAGATCTCCTTTGTGTGATCTGATATGTGCGGACAGATACTTTTATAAAACTTAAGAAAAGCAGGTCTTCTGATTTCCAGAGATTAGATAAGAGAGCCGTCTTCTCTGAATATTAAACAAGGTGAAGTAGAGGTGTCTGTGTGCAGGAGCGACTTTATTGCTTCATATCGCATAAACGCCTCAGTAATAGCTAGTAATGGTTTATATCTGTGGCCAATAATCAGTGGAGCATATGGTTTTGAGTGTGTGTGTGTGTGTTAGTAATGCGGAAGTAGTGTAGAAAAACTCTTATTTAGCACTCTTACTGTAACCACACAAAATCAGTTGTTAGTCTAGCCACATTAAAGACCTTGTTTTCATCACTAACTCAGTTTTTTTCTCTTTTCTTGTCTTTCTCCAGCTACGGTAGAGTGTTATAACCCCAGGACTAATGAATGGACGTATGTGGCCAAAATGAGCGAGCCGCATTATGGACACGCAGGCACTGTTTACGGAGGATACATGTACATTTCAGGTAAATGTCATGCATCTGTGTGTTTGTGTGTGTGTGTGTGTGTGTTACACTACCATTCAAATCTCTGAAGTCACTAAGGTTATTTATGATTAGTCTCTTAAAGGTGCAGTATGTAAGTTTGACACCCAGTGGTTGAACTAGGTATTGCACACGTGGTTCAAAACAAACACAAGCGCAGGTTGCCAGATTGACAACACCAACAGCAGTGTGCCTGACTGTCATGCCTAAAAGCTGATTTAAACTGTGTTCTAAATAACAGCAACAGCACACAATAGAAGGAATATTTTCCCTATTAAAAAGAGTTAAAATTTCTATTTTAAAACTGCTTCTATTTCCTGCAGCTGAACAACATACAACTATGACAATGAGCACCTCAGATACACCTCATGTCCTTAATTCACTGTTAAATGCTAATAATACGAGTTTGAATCCCATTTTACTAGACATTTATTGCCATACTACAGAAAGCAGCAGCTGGTAGTTCACCTAAACTCTTGAAAATAATATAAACCAATTGAAATTGAGCATTAGAACTGTGACTCAGTGTAAGCCAACAAATATCAGTGATTCAGCATGTACATATAATAATGTTAAAGGTTTAATATGTATTAATTAGGTTATAAACCTTACCATTTTGTTGGTGTGCAGTAAGTGCACTATTCTGTGCTTCTAAATGGCTGTATTTAAGATTCTGTCATGTTTCATCTCTTGCAAACAGCCCAATTGCTTATCACTGCGAATCTCGTCACGTAACCTGCTCGCATAATGTTTACATTCGTAATATTTATATTATTTGCTAATTAAAAACCACCTCCTGTGGAACTCTGCATCTCATTTCAGAGGCTTCTACAGTCCACCAGAGATTGCATTTCCGTCACTGATGCATATTTGAGAGCTTTCATGACTGAATGAATTAAATATGCTGTTTTCCACCAGGGCAATCCAGGGTGCTGAAATACAATTGGTTAAACTGGCATTGGGCGGGTTAAATGACCAAAACAAACACAGCGGTTCCAGCATGTAACGAGCATTTTTAAAGCAGAATATCTTTAGCATTCTTTTGCAGATAAACAACAATGTCCACTTAGCATGTTTCTTAAATACCTGCAAACATATTATGGTATTTCTGTGCTTTAGACGAGTCAAAAACTTACATGCAGCACCTTTAAAATGAAATATACTTGATAAAGCTGACTTTCAGAAGTCGTTTTCAGTCTTTTTCTTTTTTTTTAATATATATATATATCAATCCAATAGAAACTTTTCTTATCATCGGTGTTGATATCAGTTGTGCTGTGTATTGTTTTTGTTAAAAATGGTAAACTTAATTTTTAGGGTTCTTTCAGTAGAAATGTCAAAACAAAATTATTTAATACAATTGCATACATCCTCGTTGAAAAAAATATTAGCTTCTTTAACAATTTATATATTATTGACACCAAAATCTTTGAATGGTAGTATAGAATGTGCAGACGTGGGCAAAATTGTACCCTGACACTGAATAAAGACTGGTCACTGAAATAACTTAATGGATAAAGTAATGATTAATCAAAAATTACTAAAAATATACTAACAAAAAATAAATCGGATATGGCTTTTGATATCCTGGTCAACTGAGGTATTGAAAAAGACAAGCTAATAAAACTGGCCTGGACAAAATTTAAGGATACCAACAATTTAGTCCACGTCTGTATATTAATAAAGTATACAAACCTGATAAAACGAAAAACTGTATAATTTAGAATCAATTGATGAAGAAAGAAAGAAAGAAAGAAAGAAAGAAAGAAAGAAAGAAAGAAAGAAAGAAAGAAAGAAAGAAAGAAAGAAAGAAAGAAAAAGAAAGAAAGAAAAAATTAGGAAAAATTGAGAAAAGAAAGCTCTTGATTTAGTTGAGATTTTGATTGGTCTTTTGTTCATATTGGGTGTTTTTCATTCTCACATAATCAAAAAGAATAACACAAAGCAACACACTTCATTTTTATAGTGCGCGTAAATGAGAGAAAAAGTCAAATTTAGTCACAAACACACGTCTTCATTCTCCAACAGATTTTCACAGATCAGGTAGCTGGTAAGGTGTTGCTAACGGGAAGAGAAATATCTGGAGGGTGAGAATGAGATGTTCTCACTACACACACACACACACACACTGATCCTCTAAAAGATCAGTGTATTTTCCCTCCATCACACAAACACACTTTCAGACTGCA
Organism: Danio albolineatus; assembly: GCA_903798035.1. Lineage (NCBI taxonomy): Eukaryota > Metazoa > Chordata > Actinopteri > Cypriniformes > Danionidae > Danio > Danio albolineatus. The sequence continues at coordinate 11,474,252 of CAIGQQ010033541.1, forward strand.
ATGAATTAACTTTTCTGAATAGAGCAACACACGCACACAGTCACTCGCTCACAGGGTGTTAACCTGCCCGGTGCGAGGATGTTCGCGTCACATGCTCACTTTACAGGATTGCAGCTCAAATCCTGCTTTATAGAGATGAGTCCTACTTTCACTGGCAATGATGAACACAGAAAGAGAGAGAGATGCGGTGATGATATGAATCCGAGAAGTGTGTTTCTGTGTGATAATGAACATTTGAGGTATGTAGGAGGAGTGTGATCTCTCTCACACACACATACGTGTATAGCAAGCTGTGATAATGCTGCTCAAGGCTTTCTGTATTCTGCTCCCACACACACTCACATTTGCTTCCCCATACATTAGCGTTCATCTTTTACGCGAGTGTGAGAAGGACAACTCTCATTCAACCCTCCAGCAACCTTTAAATAATGTGCTGAGCTCCTCAACATGATGTGCTTGTGCTGTGTTTGAGGCAGGAATAGACTGTCCATGTTTCCAAATGCACTCAGGCTACTTGTCAGTTTAAGCAAGCGTGTTAGAATCCACACTGTAAATCTCAAAAAGTTAAGGTAACTCAAACCATTTGAGGAATTCGATTGCAACAAACCCTTTAAGTTCAGAAACTAATCCTAATGAGGACTGTGAACTTAATCCATTTCAGTAAACGAAGCAACTAGAGCACAGTAAAACCCAATAAATGAAGAGAACTCAAACCCACTGAGTACTGTAAAACACAATAAGTTAAGGCAACTCAAACCATTTAAGGAAACCGATTGTGAAAAGCCATTTGAGTTAAAAAAAAAAAAGTAATCTATACGAGTAGTGTGAACTTACTCTGTTTAAGTTAAAGTAATGAGGTATTTAATTAACTCATTACCTTCAACACTGAGTTTAAAACTCTTTTCAAATTATTATTTGGTTTTACAGTGTTTTAAAAATTATTTTAGATGTCTATAGTGTATTATTAATAACAGCATGCGTTTAGAAAATAGATTTTTGTTTCATGTTGTTGATCTTACTGTATAAAAACAGAAATATATACATGGATTATAAAGTCAAATTCGCTTTAGAACGAATTTTAAATTTCTAATTATTCAGCACTGTATGATGTATATGTTTTGGTCCAATACAAGACGTCCTAAATTGATGTTTGCTTCAATGACGGTGATTTTATATAAATAGAAAGCATATATATATTTTTAAACTATATAATATATAAAAATAAAAAGCGACATATCTCGAAGTAATGTGTTGTACTTTATAATACAAATTATGGGTAAAATATTTCAATGCATTTATTATTAAATTAATGATCTGTCGAGTAGTGTCTGACTGTGGACTGCAAGACAGGGGCATAACCATAGACTGTATGTACCATACTGTAAAGACCAATAGGTTTCTGAAGAGCGCAAAAGAGGGCCCAAGTGGGCGTGGCCAACCAGCGCCTTTTTGCTCGAGCATCGCTGCTCCAGCTGGGGGTATCCAAATAAGGGCAAAGGGGCGGAGCATGAGCGGAGCTACAGACACATGCTGGCATTTTGCTTCGTTTCGGAGAAAAGCATAATACATAATACCACATGTGCTTGGTTGTGTACTACATTAATAAAGTGTTTAGCCTGTTAAAAATACTGTTGTAATATACTACTACTATACTGTGACCAGCGAGACTAGCTGTCACTCAAGTGGCCCTTAATTATGCAGACTTAATATAACTTAATATAAACTAAACGGATGAGTTATAAAAAAATTCACCCTCTCACATATGTCATGAAGGGTAATATTAGCTATATGAACCAAATTGCTCTTTGTACCAGGTTGTAAACTCCTTTTTTCTGCTGTCAAGGTGGCCATTTTAACAGTGGGCCCTTTAGAAATTTGCTCCATATGGAGCCAGGACTAGCAGAAGTTTCAGTTGCTTCCGTATTAGCTTCCCGAGGGAGAGCGGGAGGCTGCCGCTTGGGCGTAACATGAAGCGGGCAACTTGTATTAGAGGCAATGAAGTGATCGAGACCCATGTGAAAATTATGTTGTTGGCAAGATGGCGCTGTACATCAGTCACTTAGGTCTACACCTACTTCACACCTAAACCCAGCCATCAGTTATTAATGCCTACACCTTCCCCAACCGTCACAGTTATTAAAGTGTACACCTACCACAATCCTAAACCCAACCATCATAGTTATTAACGTCTATACCTACATGACGCACTCCCCATTGTACTGTTATTTGCAACCACAGGGGGCGACCCCGAGCAGGCTAACTGTAGTGACAAATGGATGAAAGCAACAGGGAGTGGAGTTGCTAAATGAATGAATATAACAATATAATAAATGAATAGGTTGTGGATAAATTGTGGAAAACACATAAATGTTCTCTGGAAAGTATTTCCACCATCTTGCCAACAACATCTTGTTGTGACATCTCCCATGGTTCGATGTGATCTCGATAACTGCTAGTTACGTCTCTACTACAAGTTACGCCCCCTTCATGTTATGCCCCTGTCTTGCAGTACACTTGGATCTGTCTCTAGCTACTAAAGTACTTAAATGAATATATATTTAGGAAAAAATGGTGATCCATGCAATAAACCTGATTTTTAATCGCAACAAACGAAAACGTATTTTAGTCTTACTCATTTTTCTGAATAAATAAATGCTCTAAATAACAATATTTTATTTGAGATTTGGAAAAAAATGCTATCAGATGTTTTTAGCAAACCAATATTACATCTTGACTCAAACCCATGCATATTAAGTCCTGTATATCCAGAGAGACTGTGTATATTTGAATCCAGGGATATGAATATGAATTTGTGTGTGCATATATACAATCAAATAACTTAATAAATATTAACTAATTATGATTTACTAATATTATATTATCTTTTACATTATTCACCATTTTCCCCATGCTAAATATACAATTCCGCTTATAAATGTCACATAGAGGTTAAGTGCTTTCTGAAGTTTGGCATTTATAACGTCCTAGAATGTGAAACAACTACAACACTCATTTCAGTCAGTGTGGTTTCTGTAGTTTTGATAGCTTTTGTAAACAATTCACTTGTAATTACACAAATTATGAACCCCCTCCTTCTTCTCATGGTGTCGCTCTGTTCTGCCTAGAGCCTCGTGTAGTTATTCATGCATGAGTGTGTGTCGCGTGTGATGTACATGCACACATTTACATTGATTCTCACACTTCTCCTCCACCCACGCTCTTTCTCTGGAGTATTTTTGGAAGTGCTGATCCTTTTGTTTTTACACTGGTGTCTGTGTCCTTTCTCTCTCTTTCTCTTTCTCTTTCTCTCTCTCTCTCTCTCAGTCAGTTATATAGGTCATGAAGCAGCAGAGTATTAAGCTCTGCACTCACATGAGCGATGGTTTGCATGCATGAAACCGCTTCATGCTATGTGCTGCCTCATGCTTTGTTCTGTCTCCATCTCTCCTCGGCATGTCTTTAGACCTTCTCCTCCTCCTTTTCTTTTTCTTACGTTTCGCTCCAAAGATTTTGCGAGTTCGAATCAGAAGCTGTGTATGTATGTGCGTGCGTTTTGTGAGTGAATCATTCTTTTCTTTTAGTAAAGGGAAGAATGGATGGATGAGTAGAGAGTTAGAGGGCAAAAACAGCAGGGATGGAAAAGAGAGAGAGAGAGGAAGAGGAGGGAGGGTCTGGTTGGCTGATGCCCAGGTGCCTGATGGGATGGTTCTCTTTATTTTCAGCCCTCCCTGTAGACATGTCCTGTTTTATTTTTCCTCTTGTCTTTTTCCTCCGCTTTCCTTTCTAGTTCGCTTTCCGTGATCACGCAGACCTGGTTGTGTGTTTACTTTGTGTGTTTTGGAGGATGCATTATTCAATATTAACTCTTTCCTCAGCAGGCCTTGAGCGTGCGCACGATGCATTATTCATTCTTTGTTGTGTATCGAATGCTTCCAGAAATGGGTGTCCGTTTCTGCAGAGAAAGTGATGTAAACTCTCTCCGTGCGGTTTGTTGTGCAGGTGGAATCACCCACGACACCTTCCAGAAGGAGCTCATGTGTTTTGACCCGGACGCTGATAAGTGGACTCAGAAGGCACCGATGACGACGGTCCGCGGCCTGCACTGCATGTGCACGGTGGGCGACCGGCTCTACGTCATCGGTGGGAACCACTTCCGGGGCACCAGCGACTATGATGATGTGCTGAGCTGCGAGTATTATAGTCCCGCTCTGGACCTGTGGACACCAATCGCAGCAATGCTCCGCGGGCAGAGTGACGTCGGAGTGGCGGTGTTCGAGAACAAGATCTACGTAGTGGGCGGATACTCGTGGAACAACCGCTGCATGGTGGAGATCGTCCAGAAGTACGACCCCGAGAAGGACGAATGGCACAAAGTGTTTGACCTGCCCGAGTCTCTAGGCGGCATCAGGGCCTGCACACTGACAGTGTTTCCCCCAGAGGACCTTTCTCTCGCTGGGTCACCCAACCGAGAGTCTCCGCTGTCGGCTCCTTGAGAATGATGGAGGGAGAGTGAGAGAGACCGAGGAATAAAATGGACGGATTAATTGCTTGATTGATTGACAGACAGATGTGTTGTTGAATCGCACCCCAGTCTCTCTCGTTCTCTCTCTTTCTTTCTTCTCTCTCTCTCTCTGTCCCCACAGGAAAAGACAATGTTTGCACTCCCCACTGATATACGTTTTACTGGTGTCTGTGGTGAAACCCCGTCCCTTCCCTCAAACGATTCCACTTCTCTTCCTCATCCCTCCTGAGAGCCGATGCTGAAGGTCCTTCCACCCCCCGTCGCCACCTCGATGAGAAAGAAAAATGGAAGCACTCCCAGGGTTGGGCGTAACTACACGTTAACACTGCATTTCGGGGGCTGTTTCGTCTCTTTTGGCAGGAATAACCTTGACTTGAACAACAAATGACTTTGCAATTCAACTTTTCTACCTGAGGTCTCCAGAGTTTTGCTATGAAGACTGTACGTTTCCCCCCTGATCCCACCTATTCTGAGGACTCCTGCCCCCTCACTGTTCTCTCCCTCCGTTATGCCTGCTCATTTTTCACCCTCTGCCCAGGTTTTTTACCCTCATTCTCTTGTCTCTCTCAGGGGGTTAGTTGACCTTTGACCACAGGATGAGGAAAACAGTTTTTAAACTCAGGGGTTGACCTGCCCCCCCATCCCTCCCTGCCTAACTGAAACTTCATTTCTCTACTCCTGCTGTTGTTATGAACCATTAACAGAATTGTGTTTTCTAAATTTAATAAACAAGATTTTGAGAAAAAGAAACGGCGTTGTGCTCTTTTGATTTGGGTTTTATATTCACGCGGCTTGTCATTTAAGATGCAGAATGGCCTTGAGTGCCACATTGTTTGTTTTCAAAGCTTTCTGCACACTTGTGTTTCTCAACAGCCTCGCAGACCAATCAGCATTCAGGGCCTGAATAATGCATTTTATAATCAACAACTCACTTCAGCAGTAATTATAAGGGTCTGGCTTATATTGAGCTTGAGAGGACCACCCTACACAGGCACCAAGGCTTTCTCAAGATTTTGATTCAGTTCAAAATATATTGTGCGACCATAAAAGCTAATGAAGTTAACGAGACCTGTAGTCCTTGCACTTACCTAATTTTTATTTGTTGCATTTAACTATAAGCTGGGCGTTGGCGTAGTGCAGGGATCACCAATCTCGGTCCTGGAGGTCCGGTGTCCTGCAGGGTTTAGCTCCAACTTGCCTCAAAACACCTGCCTGGATGTTTCAAGTATACCTAGTGAGAGCTTGATTAGCTTTTTCAGGTGTGTTTGATTAGGGCTGGAGCTAAAATCTGCAGGACACCGGACCTCCAGGAACAAGTTTGGTGATCCCTGGCGTGGTGGGTAGCACGATCACCTCACAGCAAGAAGGTCGCTGGTTCGAGCCTCGGCTGGGTCAGTTGGCATTACTGTGTGGAGTTTGCATGTTCTCCCCGTGGTCGTGTGGGATTCCTCCGGGTGCTCTGATTTCCCCCACAGTCCAAAGACATGCGGATGAGGTGAATTGGGTGAGCTAAATTGTCTGTAGTGTATGAGTGTGTATGGGTGTTTCCCAGAGATGGGTTGCAGCCGGAAGGGCATCCGCCGTGTAAAACATTTGCTGGATAAGTTGGCGGTTCATTCCGTTGTGGCGACCCCAGATTAATAAAGGAACTAAGCCGACAAGAAAATGAATGAATGATAACTATAAGCTTATACAGAACATTTCATTGTACAGACTAGCACATTGCATTTCCTGTCAGTGGTAAAGAGATTTTGGAGACTGCATGTGTGTGCAGAGCATTATAATGTAGTTTTGCACAATATCATTCTGGTTCTTGTATATTTAAATGAGAATCGATGTGTTAAAGGCATTGTTTTCCACAAATATATTTGGGTTGTTGATGTGATGTTGCATTTTCACTCTCACACATGGCAAAAAAGTGAATATAATATAGTATTGGCATGATTTAAAATGCTGTAAGTTGGTAATCATTTATTTGTCTGTCATGGATCTAAAATTATGATTTATAATTTTATATAAAATAGACAGACTATATGAATATAATTGTCCAAAAATGACAATAAATTACTCTTGCTCTATTTGTATATTCCCAAGAGTTGTTTTTATTTTTATTTTTGCCATGTCACACCATAGGACATATAAGATATGTTTAAGAAAAATAAAAACAGCAAAAGAATTGACAAAGTTAATGACGCTTTACATTTTCATAAGCGTCTGATTTCAAACTATATCATTTTTTTTTCTTCAAAGTTCATTCATTCATTTTCTTTTCGGCTTAGTCCCTTTACTAATCCGGGGTCACCACAGCGGAATGAACCGCCAACTTATCCACCATTTGTTTTACGCAGCGGATGCCCTTCCAGCCACAACCCATCTCTGGGAAACATCCATACATTCTCATTCACACACATACGCTATGGACAATTTAGCTTTCCCAATTCACCTGTACCGCATGTCTTTGGACTGTGGGGGAAACCGGAGCACCCGGAGGAAACCCACGCAATCACGGGGAGAACATGCAAACTCCACACAGAAATGACAACTGGCCCAGCCAGGGATCGAACCAGCGACCTTCTTGCTGTGAGGCGAACGTGCTACTCACTACGCCACCGTGGCGCCTTCTTCAAAGTTCTGCTTTACAAAATATATTTGTCAACTACCCATATATATGATAGAAAAGTAACATTAGCTGCAAAGTTTCTCACTATGATGAAGGATGGAATACTCTGAAGACAGATCCTTCCACGTACATGGAACTACAGTGACCAACTTAAGTGAACAAGACTGTGAGTGAAGGTATTGCAAATCCAGCGTGTAATTTTGTGGTGTATTTGTAGATTCTTTTATTAGGAAGTTATTACAGTTTGCTTTCAAGTTCTAAAGGTCATCCAAAAGTACACCCCTGTTGCTGCTGTTTCCTCTGGCTGAGAATCGAGTGGTATGTCTGGTAAGTGAAGTTTGACATCTTAGCTTCTCAGTCTCAGTATTTGAATGTGAACAACGTCATCTATTTTAGAATTTGTTTAAATATGAACAAATTTCAAAAAATAAAATACAATAAAAAATGTTCTCATACAAATTCTTATCAAAGTTTCTCAAAATGTTGGTCATCTTCAGATAATGTTTGTTTAAAAGCCTGAAATCTGGTCCATGTTTAAAGGCCGTCTCAGATACAGGAGTTTTAGTCCGATTTATGCCCGATTTTCACCTTCCGAAAATCGAATATGAAATCTAGTCAAGGACTTCGTATACAGATCTGATTCTCGGCGCAGATTATCTGGTAATGTGAACCATGTAAAGGTAGAATCTTGCACCTCACAATGTTCTAGAACACACATGGTGGCCTCCCAGATCAAATCAAACATGTTTGATATCTGGGATTTTAAATCAGGCTGATCACCACTGTTTCAACCTATTCCGCATCACCAAAGCCAAGAACTGGGTAGAGCCACGTTATTTCTAATAAATAATTAAAGGCTATACATTTTTTTTTAATAATCTTGAATCAACATTTTTTTATTTGCCAGATTTAAAGTTATTCATATGCCAGCGTGCAGATATTTATGACACGTGCACATTGCCAGTTGATAAACCAAAGTGATTAAACATTTTAAACTCTGTTTTAGATTTTTTTTTTCTGTGATGGGGATATAATCTGTTCAATATGAAATTTATTACAAGATTGAAGATATTTTCACAGTGATACTGTGGTGCTTCATAGGTTTTTAAGCTGCCTTGAGGAAATCAGAGAAAAAATGACATTCCAGAGCAGAATCTAATTACTTATCATGGACTTAATATTTTAAAGAATAACTCAGATTTCTTCAGAAATGTAATTAATGTTTAAAGCGTTTATTTGATTTTAGGAAAATGTAAATAAGCACCTAATTTCAGAACAAACAAAAAACCTGCACAAAATAAGTTATATGAATTAAATTAGCTACTAAAATGTAACTAAACCAAGAGAATTGAATACGTTGCAGTTAAAATTTGTGTCATGATGTCAGTTTGTTAGATATGCTTTTTGATAAAGTGTAATTTAACTTAAAATGTAGACAGCTATAACAGGACAATAAAGTGTCATCTTGGAAAATTAAAACTGAAAGAATGGAATTTGTTATTATCAATCAATGAAAAAAAGAAAAGATTTTTCTAGGCCTTTAGATGAAATGTGATCATTTGAATTAGTTATACAGTATAGGTAGTATATATCATTGTAATAACCGATTTATTTTATATTTGCCATGATGACAGTAAATAATATTTTACTAGATATTTTTTGAGACACTTGACATTTAAAGTCTTAACTAGGTTAATTAGGTTAACTAGGCAGATTAGGGTAATTAGCCAAGTTATTGTATAATGATGGTTTGTTCTATAGACTATTGAAAAAAAAAATAGCTTAAAGGGGCTAATAATTTTGACCTTAAAATGGTTCTTAAAAATTAAAAACTGCTTTTATTCTAGCCAAAATAAAACATATCTTTATCTAAACGAAATAAAAAAATTATCAGACATACTGTGAAAACTTCCTTGCTCTGATAAACATCATTTGGGAAATATATAAAAAAAAAAAAAACAATCAAAGTCCAGTGAAATGTGCCGTAGCTATGCTTGTTTTCCCTCCATCTCAGGCAGATGTTGTGGAGCTGCTGGTGCCCAGGTGAACTGCCATCTGTGTGAGTGCGTGTGGCCTCCCGACGAGACATATGCTCGCTAATCTATTACAATTTAATGAGGCGCAGGGCTCGACCCACACTCACTCTGCCACCCTGTGGGGCACAGTCAAATCCATTTTTCATATTGGCTAATAACTTTTAAAGCAACACTGTGATCTGGTTACTCAAATTTAATGAACTCTTGACCAATGAGACTCGTCCGCGTGCATCATTCACAGGCATTAGTTCTTAAATGTGATTTGCAACTAGCATGCAGACGTTCTGGCCTGGTTGGTGTTTTGGCCCTGGGCTGCATTGGTTGTTCTGAATTGCATTAAGGCATCATGGGAAAACAGGACTAAGTGCAGGGTCAAGGGCGCATCAGATGAGAGCCTCGGGAGTGTGTGCGTGGACTATAATGCTGTTAGTATTAGAATAAGGGTTGTTTCTAAAGTGCACTTCTCGTCTCTGATAAATGCAGCTCCACAGGGGACGCTTTCAGGACTGTGTGCACCCGTAATCCCTGCTGACCTCCAAAACTGCGGGTGGTAAGACTGTAAGGGATGTAGGACACCATATTTAGCTTTTTCTTTTCTTTTTTTTTTTGTTAAAGGTGTACTTTGAAAAAAAAAGTTAACTTTTTTTGTTACTAATATACAATTCATTAACTAAAACTAGACTAAATGTCATCAGTTTTCGTCAGCTAATACTAGACTAAAATAACATTAGTTTTCGTTGACTGAAACGAGACTAAAATAACATCAGTTTCCTAGACTAAAACTAGACCAAAATGTCATCAGTTTTATAGACCAAAACTAGATTAACAATGTGATCATATTTTGTTAACTAAAGACTAATGTCACCAGTTTTCGTAGACTAACACTAGACCAAATGTCATTGGTTTTTGTCAGCTAAAACTAGATTAAAATAACATCAGTTCCATAGACTAATACTAAATTAACAATGTCGTCATATTTTGTTTACTAAAGACTAAATGTCATCAGTTTTCATTGACTAAAACTAGACTAAAATGTCATCGTTTTTTGTCAGCTAAAACTAGATTAACAATGTCATCGTTTTTTGTCAGCTAAAACTAGATTAACAATGTCATCTTTTTGTCAGCTAAAACTAGATTAACAATGTCATCGTTTTTTGTCAGCTAAAACTAGATTAACAATGTCATCGTTTTTTGTCAGCTAAAACTAGATTAAAATAACATCAGTTTCATAGACTAAAACTAGATTAACAATGTCGTCATATTTTGTTAACTAAAGACTAAATGTTATGAGTTTTCGTTGACTAAAACTAGACCAAATGTCATCAGTTTTTGTCAGCTAGAACTAGACTATAATAACATCAGTTTCATGGACTAAAACTAGATTTACAATGTCATCAGTTTTCATTGACTAAAACTAGACTAAAATGTCATCAGTTTTCATTAGCTAAAACTAGACCAAATGTCATTGTTTTTCGTCAGCTAAAACTAGATTAAAATAACATCAGTTTCATAGACTAAAACTAAATTAACAATGTCGTCATATTTTGTTAACTAAAGACTAAATGTCATCAGTTTTCATTGACTAAAACTAGACTAAAATGTCATCAGTTTTCATTGACTAAAACTAGACTAAAATGTCATCAGTTTTCATTAGCTAAAACTAGACCAAATGTCATTGTTTTTTGTCAGCTAAAACTAGATTAAAATAACATCAGTTTCATGGACTAAAACTAGATTAACAATGTCGTCTTATTTTGTTAACTAAAGACTAAATGTCATGAGTTTTCGTTGACTAAAACTAGGCCAAATGTCATCGGTTTTCGTCAGCTAAAACTAGACTAAAATGTCATCAGTTTCATGGACTAAAACTAGATTAACAATGTAATAGGTTTTTGTTAACTAAAGACTAAATGTCACCAGTTTTCGTTGACTACTACTAGGCCAAATGTCATCGTTTTTCATCAACTAAAACTAGACTAATATAACATCAGTTTCATAGACTAAAACTAGAT
>CAIGQQ010033541.1:11485451-11555073 GCA_903798035.1 Danio albolineatus
CTAAAACTAGACTAATATAACATCAGTTTCATAGACTAAAACTAGATTAACAATACCATCATATTTTGTTAACTAAAGACTAATGTCACCAGTTTTCGTTGACTAAAACTAGGCCAAATGTCATCGGTTTTCGTCGACTAAAACTAGACTAAAATAACATCAGTTTCATAGACTAAAACTAGATTAACAATGTCATCAGTTTTTGTTAGCTGAAGACCAAATGTCACCAGTTTTCGTTGACTTAAACTAGACTAAATGTCATCGATTTACGTCAGCTAAAACTAGACTAAAATAACATCAGTTTTTGTCGACTTAAACTAGGCAAAATGTGGTCAGATTTGTCGACTAAAACTAGACTAAAATGTCATCAGTTTTTGTCGACTAAAACTGGATGAAAACATTCATGCAAGATTCTGACTAAAATAAGGCTGAAATGACAAAAACCTGACTAGACTAAAAATAATATGAACGTGGCTAAATCCAACTTAAACTAAAATGTCACCTTCGCACAAAGACTAAACTAAGACTAAAATAAAACCACCAAAACAACACTACATCTCGGACACGTTACCTTGGAAGAATACTCCATTTCTACAATTCCAAATAAAGTAAATGTAAATTATCAGTACATCAAGCAAGAGCTCATGAACCTGCATGTCAATTCTGATCAGAAGCAACAGTTTGCAGTTGTTCAGAAGACAAAAGCAGTTCTGTATTATAGTTATGTGTTTCATGTTTTTAAAAGCAAAAAAATAATAATAATAAAGTAAAAGTCTTGTGAAACAATTATTTATTTATTTATTTGTGGTAATACTTTTTATTTATTTTGGTAATTAAAGGGTTTGTTCACCCAAAAGACCTATAGAAAGCAATGGATCCTAAGTCTAAAAAAGGAACCAGAAATATTGTCAAAACCTTCCATGTGACCTTAGAATACGGTTCAACTGTATTCATATGAAGCTCCAAGAACACTTCTGTGAAAGTGTTAATATATTTATTTATTTATATCTTTACATAGTTCACTATATATTTGCTTTTTTGGAGGTCCTAAAAAAGTAAAGATTTAAACACTTTTTTTAAGCGATGCGGTTTTATTCTCCATTTAAACTCCAAAATGGTGATTTTATGAAAACCATGGAATCTATCGTATTATCTATCTGTGGGTATGAGCGGTTTCTTGATAACAAAAAGGACAATGATGCATTCTGGTCCAAATGTGCCGTGTGGCTTTGTGTTTTCATAAAATGGTGACTTTGGAACTCCCTTACACTAATGAAAGTCAAATCAAGTCACGTTTCTTTCTATATTGCTTTATAGAATGTAGATTGTGTAAAGCCAGTCACAGTGGTTCTAGTTCAACATGAATGTCCCTTTTGAAGGACGATACACTGAAGGACAGCTCGTTCTTCAACCGTGGCATTTACATTGAACTGAACCATTTTGAGCTAGCTAAAACTACACCAGCATTCAGTCACTACTCTGCCACTGCTTCTATTTGATCTGACTTTTATTATTTGCCTGTTATTATAAAGTGGCTTTGACACAATCTGTATTGTATAAAGCTCCATAGAAATACAGGTTATTTGATTTGACATTCATTGTAGACTTACAGAGATGGATTTATTTTTCTAAATCTGTTTATTTCATCTGAAAGTCATTCTGCAGTGATTTGAGTAAGATATAGTGAAAAAAAATTATAATAATTTAAGTGTGTTCTTTTATAAATGTAAATATTTTTACAAGCAATTTTCAGTTTATTGGTCTGACCAAAAACTATTTATACACTTATTGGACACTTTATTAGGTACACCTGTCCAACTGCTCGTTAATGCAAATAGACATGATCAAGGCGATCTGCTGCAGTTCAAAATGAGCATCAGAATGGGGAAAAAAGATAATTTAAGTGACTTTGAACGTGGCATGGTTGTTGGTGCCAGATGGGCTGGTCTGAGTATTTCAGAAACTGCTGAAGAGAAAATATCCAGTGAGTGGAAGTTCTGTGGGCACAAATACCTTGTTGATGTCAGAGGAGAATGGCCAGACTGGTTCCAGCTGATAGAAAGGCAACAGTAACTCAAATAACCACTAGTAACAACCGAGGTATGCAGAAGAGCATCTCTGAATGCACAACATGTTGAACCTTGAGGCGGATGGGCTACAGCAGCAGAAGACCACACGAGGTGCCACTTCTGTCAGCTAAGAACAGGAAACTGAGGCTACAATTTGCACCGGCTCACCAAAATTGGACAATAGAATATTAGAAAAACGTTGCCTGGTCTGATGAGTCTTGATTTCTGCTGTGACATTTTGATGGTAGGGTCAGAATATGGCATCAACTACATGAAAGTATGAATTCATCCTGCCTTGTATCAATGGTTCAGACTTGTGGAGTACAGTAGGATAATGGTGTGGGTGATATTTTCTTGGCACACTTTGGGCCTATTAGAACCAATTGTGCATCGTGCCACTGCCATAGAGTATTGTTGATGACCATGTCCATCCCTATCTTCTGATACTTCCAGCAGGATAACGCATCATGTCATAAAGTGTGAATCATCTCAGACTGGTTTCTTGAACATGACAATAATTTTGAACATAACAATGAGTTCACTATACTCAAGTGGCCTCCAGAACTCAATCTAATAGAGCACCTTTGGGATGTGGTGAAATGGGAAATTCAGATCATAGGGTGTGCAGCTGACAAATCTGCTGCAACTGCATGATGCTATCATGTCAATATGGACCAAAATCTCAGAGGAATATTTACAGTATCTTGTTGAATCTATGCCATGAAGGATTAAGGCAGTTCTGAAGGCAAAAGGGGGTCCAACCTGGTACTAGTATGGTGTACCTAATAAAGTATATACAGTGAGGGAAAAAACTATTTGAACCCCAGCTGATTTTGGAAGTTTGCCTACTAACAAAGAAATGATCAGTCTATAATTTCAATGGTAGGTTCATTTCAACAGTGAGAGACACAACAATAACAAAACAATCCAGAAAAATGTGTTTCAAAAATAGTTAGAAACTAACTTGCATTTCTATGAATGAAATAAGTATTTGATCCCCTATCCGTCAGCAAGATCTCTTGCTCCCAGGTGGATCTTATACAGGTAACGAGCTGACATTGGCAGCCCTCTCAGCTCGTTACCTGTATAAAAGAGACCTGTCCACAGAAGCAATCAATCAATTCACATTCCAAGCGCTTCACCATGGCCAAGACCAAAGAGCTTTCCAAGGATCTCAGGGACAAGATTGTGGACCTACACAAGGCTGGAATGGGCTACAAGACCATCGCCAAGCAGCTGGGTGAGAAGGTGACAACAGTTGGTGCAATTCTTCGCAAATGGAGGAAACATAAATGAACTGCCAATCTCCCTCAGTCCCTCTATCATGTTTCAATGATAATGAGAACGGTGAGGAATCAGCCCAGAACTACTCGGGAGGAACTTGTCAATGATCTCAAGGCAGCTGGGACCATAGTCACCAAAAGAACTGTTGGTAACACGCTACGCCATGAAGGACTGAAATCCTGCTGTGCCTGCAAGGTCCCCCTGCTCAAGAAAGCCCATCTAAAAGCCCGTTTGAAGTTTGCCACTGAACATCTGACTGATTCAGAGGAGGACTGGGTGAAAGTGTTGTGGTCAGATGAGACCAAAATCGAGCTCTTTGGCATCAACTCAACTCGCCGTGTTTGGAGGAGGAGAAACGCTGCCTATGACTCCAAAAACACCATCCTCACCGTCAAATATGGAGGTGGAAACATTATGCTTTGGGAGTGTTTTTCTGCCAAGGGGACAGAACAATTGCACTGCATCAAAGGGAGGATGGATGGGGCCATGTACAGTCAAATGTTGGGTGAGAACCTCCTTCCCTCAGGGCATTAAAAAATGGGTCGTGTTTGGGTACTCCAGCATGACAATGATCTAAAACACACGGCCAAGGCAACAAAGGATTGGCTCAAGAAGAAGCATATTAAGGTCATGGAGTGGCCTAGTCAGTCTCCAGACCTTAATCCCATAGAAAATCTGTGGAGGGAGATGAAGGTTTGAGTTGCAAAACATCAGCCATGAAACATTAATGACTTGGAGAGGATCTGCAAAGAGGAGTGGGCCAAAATCCCCCCTGAGATGTGTGCAAACCTTGTGGCCAAGTAGACTGATCATTTCTTTGTTAGTGGGCAAACTTACAAAATCAGCTGGGGTTCAAATATTTTTTTTCTCTCACTGTGTGTATATATATATATATATATATATATATATATATATGCAGTGAGGAAAAAAAATTATGTGAGAGTGGTTGTCTAACCCTCCACAGCTGGGAGGATACATTTATGGGAGGCTTTACATTTATAGCTGTCAAATGCGGGTAGATTTCAGCTGTGGAGGGTTAGACAACCACTCTCACTTTGGCTGGTTGAAGAAAATTTTTAAATGATAGTTTTCTTAAAAGCAGGGTTCGACAATAAAGATGCCTAACATGCATGCAAATGCCATCTTACAATCGAGAAGCAGCATGACCAACAAAAATAGCGTTCGCGCGAGCAAAAGAAAGCAGGTGTAGATAGGTGTAGACCGAATAAGAGGATGATAATTAGCGCGCACATGTGATGAGATCACAAATCAATATGAGACAGTGTGGTTTGCTGTTTCAACTCAATACCTAATCTGAAATTCATAGTTTGTTCAGCTAGCTTCATGCAACAGGCCACTGATCTTCATGAAAAGAGCAAATCAATCCAGAGAAGATTTACACATCAAAAAGGCCACAGAAACACATGTACTGTAAATGCCCGAACCAACAGTGGGACAATAGTGAACCAAACTTTTCTTTAAACGTCACTTGCCAAGCTGTTTTTGAACTTCAGAAATATCACACCAGTTCCTTTCTTTCATGCTTGCTTGCTTGCTTTCTTTCATGCTTTCTTGCTTTGCATTTTGATGCTATGTGGTTCAATTAATGTTCGCTTCAGTATCCAGTTCAGAGTTTGTCGACCATACCTTAAAGGCGGTTGCAAATGTGCATAGCGATTGACCTACTGAGCAGAAGACACTGTTATAGCATTAAAAATGCATGATGCAGTAAATAATAGATTCACTCATTTAAAATGAATGTTTTATTTGTTGACTGTCATCCGATGACTGAAACTGTGAGGCATTCATCTGTACAGTGCTACATGAATGTTGTAAATCATAGTATATGAAGCATGAAATAGACTACAGCCTTGACCTTTTATTGCAAAATGAATAAGATTAAGGTGCCGCGACCTCAGACTCGTGCCAAGGTCAAGGGAAAGAATGATGAATGGTGCGTTATCACCCTGTAGATGTATAATATGCCCTCATTCCTGCTGAATGAGTATTACGCTGATGCATTTTTGCATGGATTGAGCCTATGCTTGTAGTCTGTGCCATTGATGCGTCTCACAGCTGGTGGTATGCTAATATTAGGTTGTTTTTTTGTTTTATTCGTTGGGGTGGGAGAGATTGATTGCTATTTACAGTTTGATATTTTCTTGATTTCTTGTAGATTGAAGCTGTTAAACATTTAGTGTTCATGTTGTCGTAATATATCGCCAATTAGAATGCATTCAATGGCTTATTAGTGAAATGAACGCTGAATATGCAAATACACGTGACTATTTAATTAAACGCTTCTGAATGTAATAATTACAAATAAAAGGGCACTGGAACATTTAACAATAAGCATAATTGAGATGATTTTTGGTGAAGTCGTGCTGTTCCTCACGTTCTGATATATTCTTGCCATCTAAATGCTAAATCATTTTTTTTTCTATTCTGCAAGGTTGAATTAAATTAGTTGAAAGTGTCTGTAAAGGCGTTTGTAATTACAGTTTTTGTTATCAAATGATTGGAGCCTTGGTGTGCACAAGACGCTTAAAAAAACATTTGATTCAAAGTCATTTGTCATTTGATTATTAATATTTTTCAGATTGTAGACATGACATTATTATGCTTGATACCATGTATCATGTTTTCTATTAAAAAAATCTGTCATCACTTGCTTGGAAGCCTTAGAGCAACATCTTTTGTAAGCACTTTTTTGCTTTAGCGTCAATCTAACAGCTAATGAATTCTATGAATTAGACTAAAATTAAAGCGCTGTCTTCTGCTTCCAGGATGAACAATGCGACTGTCTCAGAATTTTCGCTTAAAGGGCAGAAAAAGCCAGGCAGCCACCCTCCACAACAAATTTGTGTGTTCCTGTTTTTAATGAGTTGCTTGCTTTGAGTCCAGAAATGCAGCAATCCAAAGAGAGAGACTGAGGCAAGATTTGGAGTTTCCCCAGACATATACACTTGTTCTTTCTTTCAGCCTGTCATCCTTCAAATGCAACCGTATTACCAAGTGATTCAGAGTGACTGTCATCAGAAACATCACATCACATCATTTGCTGTCTGTGAAGTGGCTTCTGTTTTCTCCTGGAAGTCTCAGATCAACCAGTGACCCAGATATAGACTCCAAAAAAATAAAGGTTCCAAAACAGTGTTTCTGCAGTGATGCCACATAGAAGAATCATCATTGTTACTTCTCCAAAAGAGATTGTTTTTCTTGATGTGAAAAGCATTTCATTGTTCTAATGGATCTTTTCCCATTGTTAAGAATCTTTTTGTGGGACAGTGTTAAAAGTTTCACAGAACCATTGGTGCCCATGAAGAATCTTTATCTATTGTTTATCTGCTGCTTTGTTTTGTCTGCAAGTTTATCAATCTATGTGAAATCTACAAAAATCATAATTTTGAGATTAGAATGGACTATAGGTTCAACATGCATCACTCACAAAAATGTCTGATGAAATAAAGACTTTAGAGTGGCCTAGTCAAAGTCCTAACCTGAATCCAATCGAGATGCTGTGGCATGACCCTAAAAAGGTGCTTCATGCTCAGAAGCTCTCCAACGTGGTTGAATTACAACAATTCTGCAAAGACAAGGCGACCAGAATTCCTCTACAGCACTGTGACAGACTTGATGCATGTTATAGAAAACACTTGACTGCAGTTGTTGCTGCTAAGGGTGGCCCAACCAGTTTATAAGTTTAGTGGGCCAGCACTGTGGATTTGGATTTTAAATAATAAAAACTTCATTTAAAAACGGTACAATGAGTTTACTTGTGTTATCGTCGACTAATATTTACATTAGTTTGATGATCTGAAACAAATTGTGACAAACATGCAAAAAAAAAAAAAGAAAAAAGAAATCAGTAAGGGACAAACACTTTTTCACACCAATGTATTCATGCATACATACATACATACATACATACACTGATGCATACACAATCATTAAGTACAATCAGCTTCTGATTTCACATGTTTGTTTGTTTGTTTGTTTGTTTTGTGCAGCAATAATAGAACCATTTCTGGTTTCCTAAAGAGTGATTTAGGGAACAATTCCTTTTTTGTTTTTCGCTATATTAGGATAGGACAGACAGGAAGCTGAGATGGAGAGAGATGGGGGATGTAATCAGAAACGTTGATGCCCAAAACACTATGGTGCTATATATGTCAGGGTTCTGCCACTTCAGTCTTGTTAATTCTTGTTTTATGGCAGAGTCCAGACACTAGCTCTGTCTAGTCCTGTGTGTTGTCATTGTGTCTCTGTATGAGTACCAATTGTGGGCGCGCTTGGACCGTGCACGCTTCCACTTGATACGGGCGCGTGGGGTCTGGGCGTGTTCGCGATTGCATGCTCTCGTCCTGGAGTTTGTTTGTCTGCGGCGTGCTGTTTTATTCCCAGCATCTAAGTCTAGTTGGTTTCGGGTGGCAATTGGTTGAAACATGCACGCTGCGTGTGTGAGCGCACAGTAAGATGTTTTCATTTTATCGTGTGCTTGTCTAAGCACGTGGCCCTGTGTTTACATAGTGGCCGCGTGTTTCCGTTGTCTGTTTTGAGCACGCGGTTAATGAGTTCTCTCATTGGCTGCGTGTTCTTGTCTCGTTTTATGTGAGGGCTTGTGGTGTTTTCTTGTGTCATGTGCTCTCCTGTCTATTGTCTAGCCCCACCCTCTTTGTTAACCCATTATTAGTCTATCATGTTCACCTGTTTGTTTGTTAATTATTTCTTCTTTATATTCTCCTCATGTCTGCTGTCCTGTGCCAGGTCATGTCGTGTCCAGCCCTGCTTTTTCCCTGCCAGCCCAGTCAAGTTTGTTTTTTGCCTTTTTATTAATGTTTACCCCCTGGGGTTTGTTTATTTTGCTGTGTGTTTTAATTTTATTCTAAATAAATTCCCAATTTTCCTGCACTTCCTCGCTCCTTTTCCCCAACCACCAAACCTTGACAATATGCGGATTCACTGCCACAAGAGTATCAGAGCCACCAAACTTTTTTTCCACCATAAAGATTCATTTGTGCAATAGAAAGGTTCTTGCTTTTTAATACATTTTACTGTGCATATTTGTAATGTTCATGTTTCTAGTTTTTTTGCCCTTAAGACGTTTAGAAAGAACCTGGTTAAAACTGACTACATTTCTAGCATCATCACAGACATCTGAAGGCTTTCCTTTGTCTACACTGTTCTTGTTCTTTCGCACACTATTTTTGTAGTTGCGTGACCTGTGTGGTGTGTTTGGGACGGCCCTGCGGTGACAGAGCACTGGTGGAGTAATGTGCTCCGCTGAGCTTCCCATGATAATGCATCTCCATGCCTCTGGGCAGAGACACAAAACACTCTCTGCTCCTCCACACACATTCACGGACCCGATGGTGACACTCAATAGAGACACGGCCACTTAAAACAACATCCTGATTTGGATATTGTCAGGCTGATCGTGACATTATCTCAGTGGTTTCACACTTGAAATAGTTAGCCTGGGTCATTTTAAAACCAGAGTAAACAGAATACTGGCTAACCTCACTTCACACTGTTCATAATTCAGCCATGGTTAACAAATAACGCTGGGCATTTGTACAGGGATGTTTCATAGTGTGCATTACAAACATCGGATTGACCTCCTCATTTACATATTTGATGTCTGTTTTATTGACTGGAAAATGTGGCACTCAACCTATTTATATAAAGGCTATAGTGCTGTGCATCCTTCTAGTATATACAGACAGTGGCCATCAATTTTTTCTTTGCACTTTGTGTTTAAGAATCAGTCACTTTTTTTTTTTTTTTTTTTTTGTGAAAGTCCAAAATGTGATTCTTAAGCATATGATTGCATGTCGGTTACTAAGTGTTCATTTAATGTTCCTTTAACCCAGGTTAACTTGTAGTATAGAGTACAGAGCATTAAGAACAATATGAAAAGCCGTAATAAATCAGTCAGGACAAGCACAATTTTATATTTGTTAATGAAACCCTCTAAATGTCACCCCACTTTTTCAATTTCTTCTTGAAAATTATATACACTGCCTATACAAAAAAGGTCTCTTTCTAATGTTTCAGTGAATCAGCTTTAGCTTTGATTACAACACCCATTTGTCATGGCATCATTTCAACACTCAACATTATTCCTATCCAAGGTTGCATTCATTTTTTGCTAAGATGTTGTATTGATGATGGAAGAGTCGGACATCTGTGCCAAGTCTTTTCCAGCTAATTCGCGAATATTCTCAATAGGGTTAAGGTCTGGACTTTGTGGTAGCCAATTCATGTGTAACATTTTATTATTAATAGTTATAATAATAATAATAATAATAACAGTAATAATAATTTTCCATGCTCCCTTTCACAATTTAAGCCAGATCCCTGGCCCATGCCACCAGGGAAGAAAAAAAATCCATTGATGGATTAGCCTGGTCATTCAGTATATTCAGGTAGTCAACTGACCTCATTCTTTGGTCACACATTGCTGAACCTAGACCTAACCAACAGCAACAACCCCAGATTACTGGGATTGTATGATATACAGTAGGCATGATGATGCTTAATCTGCCTCTCTTTTTTACCCTTGTCACTCTGAACAGGGTAAATCTGGACTCATAAGATCACATGACCTTCTTCCATTGTTCAAGTGTCCAGTCTATATGATGTTAGTTCCCACTGTCCTTTCAGATGACAGATGATGGTTCTTACTATCCTTCCAGTTTTAATAACAGGATGGACAGTTTTTAACCCTATTTTAGTAGTTTTAACAGTCTCCCTAAATCTTTAATTAGTTTGAAGCATGCCAATAATTTGATTGAGCAGAAGCTACACAACAGCATATTCATAAACATACACAAATTAGCAGCTGCGTCCCAATTCACAAACTATCCGTCCTAAATAGTATTTGAAAATAGAATTAGTATCTCCCAAATCGTAGTATGATGAAAAGTATGTCAAAGATTCCTGGATAGTTTAATATTTCCGGTCAAATTCTTAAGTGTAGAACCGATCATACTCTAACAGCTGAAATTGACCACAGTACATTGTGCGTTGGACGAGAATTCGAACTACAAACATGATGGATGCGCAAGACCAACCGTCAAGTAGAGAGGCATCGGTAAAGATGTTTGTATGACTTAATTAATATATAGCAAACTGGAAATTATTTAAATAGCATTTTCTGTATTATATTTCATCTTCAACAACAATACTGAACTTACATAAAGACTTGTTTAGACATTAACGTCTAAATACAGAATTATCTAAAGACCCGAGGAGATTTCTCTGCATGAAAGACTCTGCTGCTGCTTCTCCTCCAATAAGGTAGCAAATTAAATATGAAAGAAATGTCGATGATGTGGATGATTGACAGGGCTCATATGCAACACAACGATCTGTTAACGAGGAAGTAGTATGTCCCAAAGCTTGCATACTCTTCTGTTATATACTCAAAAATATATTTTTCCTTTACAAAAAAAGTAAATACTTTGCGGGAATAGTATATGTATGTGAATTGGGACACAGCAATAATCATTCATGCAGCAATTATCCAATGGGATGCTCTTACCTATTTGTTTAGTTAAATTTAGATGGTGACATTTTGGATGGTCAGTGAATATGGTTTGTCAAGATAAGTTCAAGTTTAGACCTCTATGTATGTACTGAAAGATGGTCGTTGGTTTGAGCCCCTTTTGTGGAGTTTGCATGTTCTCCACGTGTTTGTGTGGGTTTCCTCCGGGTGCTCTGTTTTCCCCAACAGTCCAAAGACATGCGGTACAGGTGAATTGAATAAAGCAAAATGGCCCTAGTGTATATGTGTGAAGGAGTGTGTATGGATGTTTCCCAGTACTGGGTTGCTGATGGAAGGGCATCCGTTGTGTAAAACATATGCAGAATCAGTTGGCGATTTATTCTGCTGTGGCGACCCCTGATGAATGAAGAATGAATGGATATACATCCTACTGGTGAGACAATGACAGTTATGCTGCCCATTTTATTGCTTGGTCGTTTGACAGCTGTTACATGTTGGTTCATTTTTTAAATGTTATCATCATGCAGATTCTTTTTGAACCCCACTGTCAGGGGCACCGCTAGCAATTTTGGGCCCCATGAAAAAATATGAGGATGGGCCCCTTACTACCAAGCTCGCTATCCAAACTCTTTGTCTGCAATGTAGCTATACTGACCTATGCATTTTATTATTGATTTTGTCCACTACTTATCAGTATCTAGTAAGAGAACGGCCATGACTCTAGCTAGCAGATGATTTATTGTTCAAATGTAAATGTAGTACAACAAAAGGAACAGAAATCAAATATTCACTGACAATTTTACATTTCTAAACACACAAAGCAACAAATGTGTAACTATTTAAATAACTGTACTGCAGTAGTGTCTCATACAATCTGTAATACAATGGAACAGTGACAAAAAAATCAATAAGACACAAAAGTATATTACAATGAGAGCCATAAATAAGCCGAGACCCATAAATGATGCTGAGTGCATCATCCGGGTCATTAAAGAGCACTTATTATTTGTAGAGTTTTCAGTGTGAACGCACTACTTACACTATTTATACTACAAAGTGGCGTAGAATAGTGCATAAGTATGCAATTTGGGACGCAGCTGATGTTAACCTCGAGGACATCGCTGCTTTGACAGTTTACCTGACGATTGCACTCAACAAAGCATCAACTCTTTTCCCGCTACTGACGTACTGAACCATACAGTGAAAGGAGGGGGGGAGGGGGGAGGGCGGGGGGGGGGTTGGGGGTGCAATTTGACAGTGACAGACACGAGGGGCAGAAGCCGTATTTTAAATTTTTATTTCTAATAAATTGTTTTACTTGTAATGTAGAGATACATTCATAATTTCTATTACATTATAGTACTGTTATTAATTATAAAGCAGATCTCTGTGGGCCCCGAGAGTGCATGGGCCCTTAGAATCGTCCGAACTTCCCCCCCCCCTTAGCAGTGCCCCTGCCCACTGTACATGTAATATATCAATAATATTGTTGGACGTGCCTTAACTAGATATATTAATCATTAAAAGGCAAATATTAACAACCCCAATGACTAATGAATAAACTATAAACTAGTAAAGAAACATATATACTGTATTTTATAACTAGGAATATTCCTACATATATTCTGTAACCAATATTGTTTTTAAAAGAAATCAAAATTGTTACATATTTCAGAAACATGGTAAAGGAGGAACAAGTCAAAAACTTTCTAGAGACAAATGAGAATGAGTTTGAACACACACACTGTGTTTTCCTTATTATGGGTGCCTATAATTTTATGCTGCTTGTCATGTGCTGTCACTGAGGAAGCCAAACGAGCTGAAGTGAAAATGGAAATTGTGCCCTGGGTGTGTTGACTATACCAGTGTGATACAAACATGTTTTGACATGTGACATGACAGTTTATATCAGCTGACACAGTGATAAAACCTGACATGTAAATATTGTTTAGAGGTGAAGTTGATGTATCTGTTGTCCTGAACTCTGTCTATGAGAATCGCCACAGGAGCTCGCAAGTTATTTATTCACCTTTAACAGATACACTGACAGGCCTTCGGGTGATCCTACAAATCTTGTCATTTTTCCCATTAGAAAGCCAAATGTTCTGTATTCACTTATGTGCTGATTAATGGCATGATTCTTTCAAATGGCATGAACTCTTGAACTGTGTAAAGTGTAAGTGTGTGTGAGTGTGTGCAAGAAAGATGCGCAGAAGAGCAGCAGATGTGCTCACCTCAGGCCTGAACTCAACTCCAGACAGACTACAGCTGAGTTCAGATCCTGGACAAACACAAAACGCTTCCTATGAGCCTTAGAAAGCAGCAAAAAGATGTCAAAGTTACTTCTACGTTTGGTTGGAAAAACATTCCTCGACCAACATTTTTCTGCAAAACACGTACAAACTCACAGCAGTTGCTCTGTAGCTCACCTGCTTGAGATACAGTGTTGAACTTGAGATGTGAAGCCCTCTGGAATGAATCTAGGTGAAGGGGATGAATCCACAATTTCACAAACAGCCTTAAGCCATGCAAAAAATATGGTAAAATGAATTGATTGCACGAGCAAATACTAACACCAACACCATCACTTTTATGGTTTATGGTAAGGGTAAGAGTAGGCAGCACAGTATTTTAAACAGTAAAGCATTAACTTTTACATATCACTCATAAACCTTTGGATTCGTGACACTGTCAGGTTTTGTGTTGTTGTGTTCCATGTGGTTATGTTTGTCATGTGATCTTCCTCATGTTTCCATGCTCCTCGTGCTTCTGTTCAGGTCATGTGACTCCTTTGGTCTGTTTTCCTGCCATTTGTTAATGTTTCAGTGTTTCCACCTGTGTCTCACCCCTGTGTTTAATTAGTTATATTATGTGGTGTGTATTTAGTTCCTGTGTTTAGTTCGTTCTTGGTCCGGTATTGAATTGTCTTACTGTGTAGTTCCTGTGTGATTCCAGTGTTCCTTGTAAGTGTTCAGCTTGTAAATCAATGCGAATTTTGATATTTCCTGCGATCAAGTGCGTCTCTTGTGATAGAGTTAAGTTGTGACTAAGGTTAGTCGTGACAAACACATGGTCAATAGTATCTGGATGCAGGCTTCGACTTGCAAGCTGAGACTGATGCTGATATTTCAGAGATGCAATGTCAGACATGACGCACACAATGGAGCTAGGGACGTCACTGTGAGGGGTGGGGTTATTGGTAATAAAAACATTGCAGGCAGCTCAGCTTGCAACTGCACAGAGATCCAGACCGCTGGTTGCCAGGTCATCATAACATTAATTACTCTGCCTTGTGTTGTTCTAATCCCTTGAGACCTTCACTCATCTTCAGAACACAAATGAAGAAATTTTTGATTAAATCTGAGAGCTCCCGCATTATAGACAGCATAGTATTTGTTTTTCTTTTAATAGAAGTCGATAGTCACATATTTGCAGCTTTCTTCAAAATATCTTCTTTTGTGTTCAACAGAAGAAAGAATCTCATAAAGGATTGGAACCACACGAGGGTCAGTAATTAGTGATTAAATTTAAGTCTGTGTAAACGATCCCTTTAATTTGTGTTCTGAAGACACATGGAGGTCTCATGGGATTGGAACAACATCAGGGTAATTAATAACAGAATTAAAGTTTTTGTGTGAACTAATAAACTATCCCAAAGCTACCCCAAACATGCTCAAAGAAATGCAGCTATTTACTAGCTCCCCTATTACCCCTACAGGACTGACAGATATTGTTGTAAAATGAATTGCAAAATCAAATCTCCTCGGTCAGTTTCAGAGTTTTTTCTACAGATTTTTGCTCTCTGGAAGTGAGAGACGGCTTTAACCACAGTCACACGATGACTCACAAACGCAGACATCTCGTCAATGTCTTCATACCACATCATGTCCTCACCCTGCTGTTTTTTTTCTTTAGAACTGAAGCTCTCGCTCGCATTCTTCCCTTTTCAACATAAATCAACCCTGGTGTGCATGAGGGTCTTGTTTCTGATTGGCTGAGGAGGAACTTGTCATGGCCTCACTGTGCTGGCAGTCATCCGGTCCCTGGCCAAATCATTTTACATTATTTACACACTAACTGGGCACGGGGTGAGCTAATGTTTGTGACAAGGGCATGCCAACCATCAAATGAACCCTTTCAATCAGAGGACTGGCCAGACTGCTGCAGATGACTTTGGTTAGAATTGGAACAATTATTTGCATTACTATTTATACTGCTAATACATTTTATTTCAGATAAGTTTGTCACGTTTTTCACCTGACTATATTCATTCATTCATTTTCTTTTCGGCTTAGTCCCTTTATTAATCTGGGGTCGCCACAGCGGAATTAACCGCCACCTGACTATATAACTGGTATTAAATACACTGTTCATTTCAGTGTTAGTGCTGGGCAGTGTTGAGTCTGTATGTATATATCTGTTTTTTGTTTTTGTTTTTTGGTATGAGGTGATCAAATATGTATCAATAGACAATATGTTTTGATATGAGTGCATCTGAAAAATAGTAGACACTGAGTGAGCTGCTGCAGGGAAACAGCATAATCCACTTTGTGTTAAACATGAGTCATGCGCTTTAAAATAGACGTAGATGTAGTTATCACATATAGTTTGAAGCAGTTTTCCTTCAGATGTTCTGACAGACACGTGTGCTTGAGCTGTCTGAGATCTGAGTTTATTCTTCACTGCAGAAAAAAGCACCCACCAGGCAAATAAAATAACTTAAGAGACAATAGATTTTGCTTAAATATTTGCTTTTGGATAACATGTGCCGTAAGTTGATTTTTATATACCTATGGTGAAGGAAAAAATCATGATTTGGAGTTACATTCAGTGTGGGGGCGTGTGAGAGATCAGCAGAGTGGATGGCAACATCAACAGCCTGAGGTATCAAGACATTTGTGCTGCCCATTACATTACAAACCACAGGAGAGGGCAAATTCTTCAGCAGGATAGCGCTGCTCATACTTCAGCCTCCTCATCAAAGTTCCTGAAAGCACAGAAAATCAAGGTGCTCCATGATTGGCCAGCCCAGTCACCAGACAAGAACAATATTGAGCATGTGTGGGGTGAAATGAACGAGGAGGCATTAAAGATGAATCCAAAGAATCTTGATGAACTGCAAGAAAGCTTTCTTTGCCATTCCAGATAACATTGCAGAGATGTATGGATGCAGTCGTCCAAGCTCATGGGAGTCATACGCAATATTCTTTTTCACTGCACCCCTTATTTTGGTACAATAAGTGTAATCTTGAGGCCTTTACCTTTCATTTAAGCCATTTCTGATACCAAATGATCCATTAGAAGTCAAGTTATCATGGGTTGTTCCTAAAACTTGGATAGGCGACAAGACTTTTGTCAGGTAGGGTACTGTAATGGAGTAGACTAAGTAGTTTGGTGAATTTACCCTCTGCTTTAAAAAGGACTAGAAAAAGGTTTTAGATTGTCATGTTAGATTGGCATTTGATTCTAACCCTTTTTGTTGCACATAATGTGTAGCATATAGGCTATAATGTTATCACATTGCTTAACAGACACATTTATAGACAGTGTCAGCATCCTCAGCTCTTCAACACATTTCAACACCAACCAATAGGTCTGGATTTAAACCAATCTTTACTACTGTAGCTTTTTGTTTTTTTTTTTTGGTGGAAATGCATGTCTCAGAATGGAAATTAACCCACAACAGTGATATACACTTGAGAGCTCCTGGTTCTCAGACTCAGATTTACATTATTCAAACTATTATTTTAAGTTAATTTTGAGTTTAAAGTGCATTGTGTTTAAAGGAATAGTTTAATAAGTTTAATAAAAAAAATACTGTAGGTTTATAGTAATACAGGTAATCCAAAATGTAGGTGAGTTTTTGGGGGGCAAAACATTTAGGAAGATTTTTAGTTGAATCTGTGGTCTATAGTGAATTTGTAATTATTTTTTTATATTTTAAAATAAGCGCATTCAAACAAGTTCAAATCAGTCTCTGTGGCTCCTAAAGATGCAGGTTTTGTGAAGCAAAATGATTGATCTGTGAAAAAAACTGAATATTATTTACAATTGAGAATCCACAGTCAGGGCAAACAGAACTTGGCGCATGTGCAGGTGCGAGATTCCTGTCTCTTGATAACACACTCTGTAAAAAATGCTGGATTCCACACAATCGATTTGTTTTGGGACAATAAAAAGAAAAATGAAGTTAGTATAGGATGACCTTAGGCCCTAGGGTGAGTAAATTAACTACTGTATATATTTAAAAAAATTTATTAACTACATTCAGACCCTCAAACCGTGTACTGTTGTTCATCACACATTTATTGCATTCATTTAAAGACAATAAGCTTGTTTAAGATGAAGGTGACGGAACTAATATGGTGAACCAGAGGGCATCAATGAACTCAACTCTCGCTGACTTTCCTATACAATCTTTCAACTCTCTCTACATTTCCATGACTACCATACCGAAAGAATAGACTTATTTTGCAGCACAGAGGTGAGCTATTTTCTGCAAATGTGTGAGACATATGAAGCGTGAGTCACTACTGGTAAATAACTAGAAGAACAAAGTAAAGGAAACACCAACGCTGAAGCGATTTGTAATACAAACTAATGCATTTACTGTTTTGTTAATGTGCAGTGTTATATATAAATATGCGTAAAATATTATGATCAGATAGTCTTTCAATATTACTCAGAGTGAGGCCATTTTGAACAGATAAAAATCTAAAGAAGCAAATGACAAGCAATCAGAAGCATCGCACATTGAACATTGCAGAAAAATAAAAAACACTCAAAAAATTAAGTTTGCTGTTTGTTCAAGCTACTTATTTAAAATGAGCTAAAACAACATAATTCTTGAGTTTCTGGGCACAGCTTAAATGTTTTATGTTCAATCCACTTAAATTTGTAAAAACATAAGTGAGCTTAATTCCTTCATATTGTCGTAAAACAAATAGATTGTGTTAAATCCAGCATTTTATTACAGTGAAGGAAGCTCCTCTTTGTTCTCTAACTGCAAACACATTTAACAAGTTTAATGGAATTTCAATGCATATCTTCTTAGCAAATTAGTAAGGCCTACATTTTTCAACACATACAGACCCTTTTCACATTTCCTGGTTTCTCAGTAGCGGAAGGTGTCATAGTTGGCAAAGCTTAGAGCACAGTGAATGGGAGAGTACAACAAATATATTGGTAACACTTTATTTCGATGTGTCGATGTGTCCATTTGAGTGTTAGTAGACTGTCTACTTGATACCGGTTGATACTGACATTCAACAGACAATTAACTGACTATAAGAAACTTTGCAAGTATGTCAACTTACACTAACCCTAACCGTACCCCTAACCAACCTAACAGTCAGTGGTGGAAAGAGAACTGAAAAATCATACT
This sequence comes from Danio albolineatus, assembly GCA_903798035.1. Classification (NCBI taxonomy): domain Eukaryota; kingdom Metazoa; phylum Chordata; class Actinopteri; order Cypriniformes; family Danionidae; genus Danio; species Danio albolineatus. Next base: position 11,503,699 of record CAIGQQ010033541.1, read on the forward strand.
CAAGTAAAAGCACCATTACTTGCCCAAAAATGTAGTGCAAGTAGAGTAAAAGTATCTGTAGCAAATATTACTCAGAGTATGAGTAAAAAGTAGACCTTATAAAAGTACTCTAGATTAGTGAGTAGTGAGTATTACACTGTAGAAAAGTTGATGTGTTTACAGAATGTTACGTTTACACATCCCTGCACAAACAGCATGTACACTCTTAAAAAAAAAGGTTCCTTGAGGTTCTATATAGAACCCTAGGGTTCTATACTTGGCCAGTAGAACCTTTTACCCAAAAAATGGTTCTATTTAGAACCCTTTGAGTGCAAAGAACCTTTTTGATTAAAATGGTTCTATAATGTGGGATTTATGACATAATTATATAGTAAAGATTATAAATAATAATAAGCTATAACACAGAGAGACAAATCTTTTTGAGTCAAAACCTAATAAAATGAGTGCTATGGTCAAAAACCTAATCAATGTATGATGGGATTTTTGTTTCATGCAGGTTTGTACATTACCATATAACTAATATTTATCTATGCTTAATATTTAACATTTTTGACGAATTATTTTGTGAAATTAATTAAATAACCAGTTTATTCAGACTGTACAGTGTGTTGTTATGGTTTAATAAATTATTTTAAACTAATAATCATGAAAAAGCCCTCTGGTGACGTCATTCATTTGTGGACTGGTGGTGACGAGCCTGGAGAGTGACGGTTAATTTTTGAAAAGGAGAACTCCGCTTTTGCAGCTCCATCGTTCAGGTACGTTATTACTCTTTTAAAATTATAATAATGAAATATTTTGTATTACGGGGTAATGTTTCTCTTCCCTTGTCTTATATGGTGACAGACTGAATAAGGGGTAACGTTAATATGGATTAATACTGTGCTTGTAAGTTTCTGATGGTCTCTGTCGACAGCCTTCGCTTCAGAAATCTGTGTCAAGCTGACTTTGCTCTGCTTTTTGTTCGAAATAAGTTACAGTTTCGCTTTATTTGTTTGTCAGTATTAATTAAAATATCAATAACAATAAAACAGCTGCGTTATTCGATGGCGGGCTCCGAGAGGGGGCGTGAAGCGCGTGCACGCTCTTTTAATGGTAACTTCTTATGAGCCGATTTCCGCTTTCGTGCAGTTTTTATCTCCAACCTTGAACAAACGAGTACTCCCAGCTTGTTCGTGTGTGAGTTTAGCTGAGTTTAACTCGGGCTAAACTCTGTAAAGTAGTGTACACGCCGGCTAGTCTGCATTAAAACCGCAAGGGAGCATGTCGCGCTCGTGCCCGCCCGCCCGAGTCTATGCACGCGCCTGCCCGCCCGAGTCTATGCACGCGCTATTGTGATGATTGCTAAGTGTATTATTGAAACCTTTTAAAGCCAAAACATATTTTAATAATCCATAGATAAAAGATCAGGTGTTATTTATGAAGGACATACAAACATGCAGGCTAAATGTATTGTGAAATGTTGAACCTTGTTAAATATAGGCTACATGTATATATTGTGCTAAATAAGTTTAAAATTCATATTTTAATGTATATCTTTCTTTTCTTCAAACAGCCTGGAAACTGAACTGCATCGTAAATCTTGTGCTCGGTATGTATTATTGCTTTTAATTCTAAACAAACTGTATTAAGTATTATGAAATGAATATTATAAAAGACTTTAACATTGTATTGTAACCTGGGCTGCAGGACACAAATAGCTTTGAAGAGGAAGGATCCCAGCTTAAAGAAGGACATGCGTTACATCCATAATTGTGACACAATTATCATCAACAAGGACACCTGGTAAATATTGTATTTTATAACATACATATGTCAGACTTGGTTGTTGTGTACTGAAATAATATATTTATCACAAAAATGTTCTATTACTTATTGCTGCTGTTTGTACAGTGAGAATATTAAGGTCATTGCTTATTAAAAAGTCCTGCAAAGAAAAAATATGTTTTAAAAGAAAGTGTAAATTTGCCTACAGGATACCTTGTTGCAATGTCTGCAAAACTAATTTAAAAATGGAAGGATTTCAGTGGTGAGCTCATCTATCATCTTGCAAAATGAAACAAATTAATGGGATGAAAAGGAAGTGAACTGTACTCTGAGGAACTTAACACAAGGCAAGTTCAGTTCAATACATTTTATGCCAAAGGTAGATTAATTCTGTATTATAAATTCATATTTACACACTCTAAAATGCTGTCTTCCTACCTCAGATTGTGATGGACCTGGAATGCGACACCAGATACTCATAAGTCAAGAACCGAATGAACACCCTTTTCCAGAGTACAGATTATGGAGGGGTTAGCAGAGCTAATGGAGCAGTTTCTTCTTCTTGGAGTGCCACAGCTTGTGAGTAACAGTGTTGTGCAAGCAGTGTTGGGAGTAACGCGTTATAAAAGTAATGTATTACAGTAATGTATTACATTTTCCTGTAACGCAGTAGTGTAAGGCATTACTAATGCATTTCCAGTAATATTTTACTCGGTACATGTTCAGTAACGCGTGCGTTACAACAAACTTTTCGCCCGCAAGAGATTAACAAATAAAAATAGCGCAGTTCTATTTCCTGTTTGTGGTCAGTAAATATACACGCGGCGTGTGTTGTCATTAATCTCCCTCTGGCTATTGGGACTTTTTACTTTGAACGCGGAATGATTTCAGCTTCTGAGCTCGAGGTCCAAGGCGATTGGCTCAGCCCGGTGCGCAGTAATCTTAAACCCTAACGCACAGCGGAAAAGCGGCAAATTGATTCGCGAGATGGACGTAAGTACATATGATGTTTTTTTTACTGACAAACGTATTCATGTAATACGAGCGAGCGAACGCGCGCCGGTTTCTAATCGCGTGCACTCAAAACACGGCTGCTCACGTGCGGCTGATGTGCTCTGGCTCCGTAAGATGATACAGACTCACAATTTGTGCCTTGTGTCTCCTTCTCTTTTGTGTGTTTGTTCTCAGCTTTGTGCAAGACAGTGTTGTGGAAGTTACTTCAAAGCTGTAATACATTACAGATTACTTGTTACTGTTATTTAAATGTAATCCCTTACCTTACAATATTACTGTCTCAAAATTGTAATATGTTACATGACTACATATTACTTTTTTAGTTACTTTCACCAAAATAACTACAGAATTAGAACTTAACATTCTAAAATGACAAAACGTACTGCAGAGCATTTTACATCCAGTAGAAAGCGATATGATGTAGCAGAATGAGTGTGACCTATCCAGGCTAATAACAGTATATAATTGGCAATGTGAAGGCACAAGACAATGCAAGAAAGCATGGAAGCCAGAATCACAAAGGATGTAAGTCTGTTAAAAGTATGGAAGAGGTAAAGTGATCATCTGGCAATATCTCTGAATAGCTTGACTATATTCATATTAGACACTACAGGCCTATATGTAAACTCCAATGTCATGACAAGATGCAGATTTTTTTTTTCTTATTGTTGCCATTATTTTATTCACTTTAAATTTAAGTGGCTCACAACACAAAACTGTCATGCACAAAGTGAGCATGATGAACATAGCTTTCTCAATATAATGCCTGTGCACCCATTTCCTCTGTTTGTGGACAAAACTGCTTGCGAGCTCTCAAATATACGCTGCACGCGCGCAAATTTCCTCACGCTCTCTCAAATATGCACTGCTCATGCATACATTTTCTTGCGTGCTCTCAGTGCGCTGCTCGCTCAGTGAGATTATATGCAGACTCACAATGTGTGTCGTGTTCCTTCTTCCTTTTGTGCTTTTTGATATGATTTATATTGGTCCACTATTATTAATAACCAAAATACTAAAATAGACTTAGACTTACATATACATTTTTTATATAATAAACCAAAACATTTTTGGCTGTGTGTTATATGATGAGATATTTCCAGTTTCCAACACTTAAAGACACAGAGAATAGATGTTGAGTGCAAAGAATACATTTTATTTTAATAGAAGGTGCACCATACTAATCAAATAAAAACATTTAAACAAAAATATAACGTATGCAGAAATGTTACTAATAGAATATAGGAAAAACTTGATAAGGTTTTATAGCCTACTGTACTATTTACTCTTAAAATAAATAAAATGTGGTCTTCCACATTGTTGATGAGATTTTGGAGATCATTTTCCCTGTCGTCCTCTTCATATTGAGGAAAAGCTGTTCTACAGGGCCCCTGAACATATCTATTGGCATGTACTGTGTTTTGAACATTACTATAGTACTTCAATGAATCTGTGGTGGTAATACTATAGTTGCTGTGGTAACACAACAAGTGAAATATAAACAAATTACCCAGTGCTGTAGTTTTTTTCTTACAATATTATATTGTATATTATTCTACAATTCACCACACTTTACTGTAGTAAAACTCCACTTTGTATTTCATTTTATCAGTTCACTATTCTTAATACTACAGATGGCTGAAGCATTTATTAACAAGTTGAAAATTATACTAGCCTAAAACATAGGTAGTGTACCTAACACTCAAAAACACAAGAATTTATTTCAGAATTTACCTCAACCTGTAGGTAAATAGTGTAGAAATATCTCTGGATATATAGTATAAGATAATATAATCTCTGGAGAACAAACACACAAAAGAGAAGGAGACACAAGGCACAAATTGTGAGTCTGTATCATCTTACGGAGCCAGAGCACATCAGCCGCACGTGAGCAGCCGTGTTTTGAGTGCACGCGATTAGAAACCGGCGCGCGTTCGCTCGCTCGTATTACATGAATACGTTTGTCAGTAAAAAAAACATCATATGTACTTACGTCCATCTCGCGAATCAATTTGCCGCTTTTCCGCTGTGCGTTAGGGTTTAAGATTACTGCGCACCGGGCTGAGCCAATCGCCTCGGACCTCGAGCTCAGAAGCTGAAATCATTCCGCGTTCAAAGTAAAAAGTCCCAATAGCCAGAGGGAGATTAATGACAACACACGCCGCGTGTATATTTACTGACCACAAACAGGAAATAGAACTGCGCTATTTTTATTTGTTAATCTCTTGCGGGCGAAAAGTTTGTTGTAACGCACGCGTTACTGAACATGTACCGAGTAAAATATTACTGGAAATGCATTAGTAATGCCTTACACTACTGCGTTACAGGAAAATGTAATACATTACTGTAATACATTACTTTTATAACGCGTTACTCCCAACACTGGTGAGTAAACACTGTTACATTGTGTGCCAAATAGTTTTGCGTCCATGATGACTTTAAGGAACTTGTATTGCTGAAAATATGTCATTTGGAAACTTACACATGAAGTAACCAAAATGTTTTTTTTGCATTTAGGATGCTGCATAGAAAACTTGGTGAAGAACACAGAAACATCTTTAAAAGAAATGGCCCAAAAAGGGACGGAAAGAAGGAAGTGCTCCATGACTCCAGTCTCATTGGACCAGCAGAGGAAACCGCAGAAGGTAACTATACTACATACTATTTGCCCCAAACACACACACACACACACACACACTTAATTGTATTGATTATAACTGTAATTCTATTTGATGACATGTTAATTGGTTAAAAGTACTCAACATTAAAATATTGTTTTACAGAAATCCAAAGGTCCTACACCAACCAGGATTCAACAGCTCTCCTGATTCCACCTACTGTAGGCTTGAAGTGTCAGTATTACAATGGACAATACTCACTTGCTACCCTTCAACTTCCTCATTTATCAAAGGCACCACAGTGGAGTGAATCACCAACTAATCTGCCCTTTCCAGCCACAACCCAGCACTTGGAAACACCCATATACTCTCTCATAGATCTACACACGTTTACTCACTATGGCCAATTCACCTATACCGTACACATGCTTTTGGACTGTGGGGTCAACCGGAGCACCCAGAGGAAACCCACAAGAACACTGAGAGAACTTGCAAACTCCACACAGAAATGACAACTGGCCCAGTCGGGACTCGAACCAGTGACCTGCTTGCTGTGAGGTGACAGTTCTAACCAGTGAGCCACTGTGCCACCCATGGACAAAACTATTTACCTTATAAGAGAGGCTGACTGACATGGACATGCTACAGGTTGTGAAATGGCTGTTTGCAGTGTTTTGTCTAATAATTCTGCAATGTTTTAGTAATGTTTTTTTATTAAATTATGTATAAAAATGGATGTTGTGATGACCAATACATGCAGGTACCATCCACTTTTTGAAATTGTAGTGGTATTTAATAGATGTTTTGACTGTTTGTGTATTGTTTCTATCTGCATTGTGATATATTTCTCTTCATTTAAGAGATGTGTGAAAGTTAAGTGTATTTGTTCAAACAGTAAAAAAGCTTATAAAAGTGAAGTCATTACAATAACAGTGTTGAATGCCAATAAACTGTTAAGGTAGATCTGCTGTCCAATGCAAAGTATGCAGAGGTGCAATTTTAAATATTTAAAAAAATATTTTGTATAATGAATTGAATAAATTTAAACAATTTGAATTGTCTGGATTGGTTTTATTTTTTATTTATTAATAAGTAACAATAATTCAATAATAAAAAAAGAACCCTTAAATGGTTCTAAATAGAACCATCTAACTTGAATTCAAAGAACCATTTGGGGTTCTATTTATTGAACCCTTAAAATGGTTCTATATATGAAGCGCTTGATAGAACCGTTTTTGGTTCTATATAGAATTGTTTGTTTTAAGAGTGTAGTGTATTTAGGGGTCTTCCTATTTTCGTTCCTTCCTTACTTTCAACCTTCATTCAATTATTTGTGTGTTCTCTCCTTCCTTCATTCATTTGTTTGTTTCCTCCTTCCTTCATTCACTCATTCGTTCGTTCATATTTTTGTTCAATCCTACATTAGGTCTTTTTGTTCATTCATTCATTTGTTCGTTCCTTCCTAAGTTTGTTCAGTCCTTCCTTGTATTCTTCCTTCATTCGTTTGGTCCTTCCTTCTTTCCTCCTTTCGTTTCTTCGCTCATTCTTTCTTCCATATTTTTGTTCCTTCCTTAGGTCCCGTGTTTATTCGTTCCTTCCTTCCTCTTTTCCTTCCTTAATTTGTTCAGTCCTTCCTTGAACCCTTCCTTCATTTTTTTGGTTCTTCGATCCTTCCTTCTATTCCTTGTTCGGTCCTTCCTTTTATTCGGCCCTTCCTTCTATTCTTCATTTGTTCCATTTAGTGATTGTTTAAGGCTGTTTGGTGATTTCAGTCATCATACAGTCGACATCCATCATTTTCAGTGACATGCAGTCTATAAAAAGTCTCTGGATCATTGCGTGTAAAGATTTTAAACATCTTCTTGGACATTTTTAATGTTTCCCAAAGGTTTGCTGCATTTATAAAGCGCAAGGGAAAGTAATAGTACACATTTTTAAAACTAATCAGTAAATTACAATTCCTGAGAAAAACTACTCAATTACAATAGTTTGAGTATTTGTAATTGTTACTTTACACCACTTCTAAGAGTCTACTTATAATCTAATGAGAATTAGTTGCAATGTAACTTAAATTCAGCAACGGACCATCAAAATAAAGTGTGACCAATATATTTTTACAATCCTATTTGCTGAAATAATAAGAGAAAAACTCCACAATGGTTTCAGAAAAAGGAGTGTGAGACTGATGATGGCAGCCAGTGGAGAGAATAACGTCAAATTTAGGATACTCTCAGACCCATAGATGCTACATTGGCAACACTTTGCATAAACGGTATTTCGTTTTTTGTAATTTGATGCAAAGATTATATAATACATTCATAAATGCATATTAATGTTCATACATTAAAAAAAATCTAAATATTAAAAACTTTCAAGGACTTAAGATTATGATCACCATTAAATGCATCATAACAGGCTTGTGAAAAGGGTCCATTACATTGCTTTTGGTTTTAGAAATTCATATATTTCTGATTTCTTTCATTGATTTAATTCCTCTCTGAAGTGCTCTGTAGTGTGTGGACCATACCACGTATACTGTATACAGTAAGTGTGTGCTCTAATCAAGGTCACATAGTTTGATTTTCTACATTGACAATGCTCTCTCACTTCATTCCCTAGCTGACAAAGAGTTCATACATAACAGTTTTCACTATAGACTAGATTATAGGCTGTCTTGAATTCCAACGTTCATTGCCATATACCAGAATCCATCAAAGCAGTTTTGGTCTTGATCTATTGTCTGTAATGTACACTACCATTCAAAAGTTTGAGTTTAGTAGTTTCTTTTTTTTATTATTATTATTCAGCAAGGAGGGGCAACACGGTGTGCTCAGTGGTTAGCATTGTCACCTCAAAGCCAGAAGGTCACTGGTTCGAATCCCGGCTGGGCCAGTTGGCATTTCTGTGTGGAGTTTGCATGTTCTCTCCATGTTTGCAAGGGTTTCCTCTGGGTGCTCCAGTTTCCCCCACAGTTCAAAGGTTCAATAGGTGAATTTAATAAACGTAATTGGCCGTAGTGTATGTGTGTGAATGAGAGTGTATGGATGTTTCCCAAAACCGGGTTGCAGCTGGAAAGGCATCCGCTGCATAAAACATAGGATAAGTTTACGGTTCATTCCACTGTGGTGACCCCTGATTAATAAAGGGGCTAAGCCGAAGAAAATTGATTGAATTATTCAGCAAGGATGTCACAAAAAATAAATGTTTTTTTATTAATCCACAGTGACACAGAGGTCAAATTTATCATCACAGAAATTAATTACATCCAGTTAAATCACCATAATGTATGTAAATTGTAAAACATTTTAATATCGTAATACTTTAGAGAAGTATAAAACACATTATTTCAAATACATCTACTTTTTAAACAAGTCTGTATTTTTTTTTGAAAATGCATTTTAAGGACACATTTCACAACTGTTATGCTTATGTAAAACGTAAACCTTTTAAAAATATATTCTATAAACAGCCGAACTGTTAAATTAATATTATATTGGCTGATAAGTTTTCTCCATTGGGACTTTTCCCCAATAATGCACAAGAAATCTGGCTTTAGATGTGTGCATTTAGCTGGTCGTCCTTTTTTCCCAGAAGCCCTGCCTTTCCCCTAGTATCACTCTTTGATGTGTTTGCAAGTGGGATGCTGGTAATTAGCAGTGCTAATATCTAATTAAGCAGAGAGCAGAACGTTAGCTGTCCTCTTCACCTGATGATTAATTGCCATCTGGTGGCCAAGCATGGCACTGCACGTTGCTCGTCAAACGGACACCAGGAGACGCAAGAAATCAAATGTGGGAAACATCCCTGGTCTTGGCGTTGGCACGTCAAATCGAATACCCACAGAGAACAACTAGACGACTTCCCAATTAAATACACGAGTCGACACAGTAAGTGACACTCATAAAGAATACGAAAAGTAGTCAGCATTAATGAACACATATCCTAGGTATTAGCATGTGTTTCTGGTGAAGCTCTTCCGCGTGTTAGAATATCCAAATAGATCTCCAGGGGTTAAACTAAAAGATGACTTCACCGTAAAATGAAAATTCAGTCATACACTCACCCTTACCTTGTTTTTGATGTTTTCTTGTGCTTCAGTAAAAAATAAGATGTTTTGATAAGAGTTTACGTGGTGTCTCATTTATGTCTTCCATAACAATAGCCCAATAGAGGTAAAAATTAGTTCAGTAATGTTTGGCTACCTAACAGGGTCTTCTTCTTCTTCTGTTGCTTACAGCTAATAGTTGCTAATTTTTCTGTTGCTAAAGCTAACTAAATTTTAAAAAGGAAAATTAAGATCAATTGAGATCATGAAACTTACTGTTTTTAGCAACAGTTTATTAAGATAAAAGCATACAAATATTATATTTCAGCAATATAATACGTGCAAAATACAAATGACACTAAATTAAAGTGACTTTTGAGTGAAAGTGTATTCTTTTTATAGTTTTTGATTAAATGTAATATCAATAAGCTGTCTTGTGTGTTGTGATGGAAACTAGCTAAAAATGCACCCATGATCCTGCTGTGATTGTATTTCACATTGTATTATGTCAATATTAACAAGTAATTTTATATTTAATTTGAAGTCTGTATCTTTTTTTTAATGGCAATGTGTTATGTTTATGTTTTGACGATACACTCCTAAGGTGTGTGACACAGTGGCTCAGTGGTTAGCACTGTCACCTCACAGCAAGAAGGTTGCAGGTTTAAGTCCCTTCGGGAGCTCTGGTTTCCCCCACAGTCCAAAGACATGCCGTGTAGGTGAATTGAATAAACTAAATTGGCCATTGTGTTTGAGTGTATGTACGTTTCCAAGAACTGGGTTGCAGCTGGAAAGGAATCCGCTGTGTAAAACATATGCTGGATAAGTTGGCGGTTCATTCCGCTGTGGCGACCCCTGATGAATAAAGGGACTAAGCCGAAGGAAAATGAATGAATGAACACTGCTGCAGGGTTTTAGCTGTTACTGTGTGTTGTATTTAATTGATGTTCTGCAGTTTATCAGATTATTACAACACCTAAAACACAGCCTGAACAAAGTGTTTGCTTCAGTCTTCAGCTTTTGTTTGGCGTGGCACCACCTCCACCTCACCTTAAGCCAAGAGAAACAAAACTCATATTTAAATAATATTCTCAGATGCTATTGTCCACATTTTCTTCGGTGTTCGACACTACATTTGATTTGTTTATCCAAAGGTTCTGTGACATCGATCTAGTGCTAATTATGTTTTAATGACTGAATTAATCTGTCTGCACTTTCCTTATTGCTGAAATTATTCGTCCCTCTTTGCCAACATTCTTCTAAATATTAAGCCAGAAAATATGTTCAACTGAAGAAAAGCATCTCGTCTAGACATAAAACTGTGTAAGACAGGGAAAACTGAACTTCTTCAGAGCTGTCCCTTTGAAAGCCCTGAAACATGTTTACTCAATACTCAATCAAGACCACTCAAAGTATTTTGCGTCATGCAAAAAGCAGCTCATAACTGCTACAAAAGTAATGATATCAAACTTTGTTCTCTACTTCTGTCTGAGACTGAAGAACAGTGAACCGTGACTGAGATTGACTGTGTGTGTGTGCGTGTGTGTCTGTATCTGTGCATGTGTGTGTGTTTGTGGGTTTTTTGTGTGTGTTTGTAACTGTGTGTGTTTGTGTGTGTGTGTGTGTGCGTTTGTATGTGCGTCGGTCTGTTTTCGTGTGTGCGCGCGTGTTTGTTTGTATCTGTCGTTGTGTGTGTTTGTCTGTGTGTATGCATGTGTGTGTGTGCGTGTGTGTGTGTGTGCGTGTGTGTGTCTGCCTGCCTGTGTGCATGTCTGTGTGTATAGTGTTTGTCTGTCTGTACTGTCTGTGTGTGTGTGTGTGTGTGTGTATGTCTGTCTGTGTTTGTATCTGTCAGTGTGTGTGTTTGACTGTTTGTATGTATTTCTGTCTGTCTGTGTGTGTGCATGTCTGTGTGTTTATAGTATCTGTCTTTGTGTGTGTCTGTGTGTGTGCATATGCATGTGCGTCTGTCTGCTCGTCTATGCATATGTCTGTGTGTTTGTGTGTTTGTGTGTGTGTGCCTGTATCTGTGTGTGTTTGCACTGTCTGTCTGAGTGAAATAACTCTTGATTTATCACTCCTGTGGAAACCCTGCACTTGTCTATTTTTTATAATTATCCTCTCCTGACTCATATTCCCCAAAGACTCGGTGCACTGATAAGAATATTAGATCATTAGATCTGTTCAGTTCAGCTTGTGTTTAGAAGAAACCTGTTCCAGTCAAACAGCAGCTGTTAGAATCTGTACAGATTTCCTTACCTCCTTTTGTGTATCATCCTCCCTTCACTCCCTACCTCCGACTACAGTACGAGAACAGGAGAGTTAACAAACAGCTGTGAGTCTTTGTGAGGTCATAATTATGTTTTTAAAATTCATTTCAATGATCTTGATTTCCATTTTGTTAGATTAAAAACAACAAATTTTACAACTACTGAGAATCACAAGACGCGTTTTGATCTTCATTTCTGGTTGATTTATATATGACTAAACAGCAGTGAACTCATGAACTCACACACCCTCTCTTCAGACTGTCTGACAGCCTCCTCAATAGAGTCTGGACATGCTCGCAAATTTGATCAGATTACAGTTTCTGTGCTGATAACTTTCAGGAATTATATTGCTCAATTGACTGAACTAAGACCAGCGTAATCATTTCTTACACAACCACATCCTCTGCTTGAGCCCAACCAAGCATCGCCTATTGAAAAAAACTAAGTGTTTTTTTAGGTATAGAAAAAGAACATACAGCTGGTCATTTTTACAAAACAAACTAAGACAGCAACCCGGGTCTCTGACGTTAAGCAACATTACAAAGCAATATTATAGAAACAAACCGTATGAGAATAAATACTAAAGTTTTCAGATGTCATTTTGGCTACACTTTTAGCTGCCTTGGTTCTGGAAGCATTTTTCCGAACACGTTTTTTAAAAGTCTCCATTTATAGGCATAATAACCCAAGCCAACCGGCCGCGAAGGTGAACCAAAACATCACAACGTTTGATTAGAGACCAAACGTACTTAAAAATCTGACAAAAATGCAAGGGACTTAATTCAAGCCAAAAACAACCTCAGAAACATTGCAGATTTTAGAATCAAATACAAAGCGGAGGATATTATTGATTCATGTAGTTTATACTGCACTATAAAATCCAAAAAGTTAAGGTAACTCAAACCATTTGAGGAAACCGATTGCAACAAACTATTTAAGTTCAAAAACGAATCCTGATGAGTACTGTGAACTTAATCCATTTGAGTAAATGAAGCAATGTGAGCACAGTAAAACCCAATAAATGAAGAGAGCTCAAACCAACTGAGTACTGTAACACCCAATAAGTTCAGGCAACTCAAACTGTTTGAAGAAACCGATCGTGACAAACCATTTGAGTTAAAAAACTAATCTATATGAGTACTGTGAACTTACTTGAACCGGCTACCTTCTTGCTGTGAGGCAACAGTGCTAACCACTGAGCCACTGTGCTGTCCAGGTTTTCTTCAGTGCAAATGAGATACAATTAATAATTCGCTTTACAGAGTTCTGGGTCGGTATAAGTAAACCACATACATTACACAACACCGACTGACTCCCTAAACTCAGACCCAAAATTGTATACAGACACAAACAGAGATGTTGAAGGGAGATGTGGATTTTACGCCATCAATTGTTAGCCTCTTTGCACGTTTGCTGATGATGGTGCATCATCTATATTTCCTCTTTCTGCAAGCTTCTCTGCATACAAACTCACATTATTACCAAATAAGGCAGGCTCTTTTAAGACTTAAGCACGTCTCACATTTCTGCTTCAAAGGAATCCTAAGTGTGAAATTAAATTTATTTTGAGATAGTGATGTTTTTGCATCTTTCCGGCCAGCTGCATCTAATTCTACAAAAGTGAAATTTAATATTCAATCATGTCACACTAGAAAAGAACTTTGATTGCTACACAACATCACTACATACATTTAATAAAAAGTAAAAGAGAGACAAAAAGTAATCCAAAATAAATTACTTGTTTTAACACTATTACTATTCTGATCAATACCACTTTATCGGTTCAGTGCTTTAACGGTCCTCTTGTCTAAATTTTTTGTAGTGTAGTGAATTTTTTTATATTTTATTTTAAAAACACTTTAAAATATACCCAGGCTCACTCTGATTACGAACCCCTATATACATTTCTCGAGAGAGCAAAATGCGTTCCAGGAGCTACTTTTTTTTTGCAGTTTTTGTTTTTGCGAATCCACCAGAGGTCGCTGTGTGTTATTTATTTATTTTCTGATCTCAAATTTGCCATTCGCACCTGCTGTTCTCACATAAATCCACCAGATACCACTATCGACTGACTGACTGACTGACTGACCAACCAACCAATCCCCCCACCCTCCCCCTTCTCCAAACCCAAGTAATATTGTTTTAAGAAGCACAGATTGACCCGCCCCCACCTTTCCTAAACCCTACCGCAGTGTTTTAAAAAGCAATCCAGAAAAAGAAAACTACCCTATTTTTACCACGTTTTCAGATTTTACCACATTCTGACCATGTTATTTGCTTGTTTATTTATTTTTTTGTCTTTTGTTTTTGTCTTACCTGCTTTTTTCGAACCATTCTTCACCAGACTCGAATCCCGTTGTCACTGTCAACTTTGCTCTTTGTCTCAAGTCTGTCGACGTACATGTTGAACAGTGAAAAAGCCGTCCATATGGAGATAAGCGGTCAGCTGGTAAGCGAGAAAAAAAACGGCGTCATACCGCCTCGTAGCATCCGTTTAAAAGATGAAATGAAGCCATACATACTTCTGACTACATAACTCGTGATCTCTAGAAATTTATATAGGACTACGATTTCAGAATAAGCAATGAGAGAATTGTGAAACAAATTTAAAAAACTCGAAGGAACACAGTTGCAGCATACAGGTAGACTTCAAATGACTATCCATTATTCTGGAGAAAAATCAGCACGCTTGCCTTTTCTGGCAGATGTTGGGACCTTTCTAGGCTTATTGTGCTCCCTGCAGTTGAAAATACCCTCTATGAGTAGCGACATGCAGTTAAACAATCAGCTGTGGCTAATGTTTATGATTTATCATTAACACATTCACAAAAATGAGTTAACTGTGTTTGGGATTAAAGTAATACAGTTTTGGAGTTTCATACAATGTAAAAATTTGCAGTTTTTTAAAGCCCACATGAAATCAAAACTCACCATATGATTTTGTTTACTCACATTGCAATGGATTGCAACCCTTTTCAATGGATCCGAATGTGTGTTTATTAATATTCTTCTATTTTAGAGAGACCTTATGTAGTTGACTGCTAGCATATGGATGTGGTTGATTTAACAATAGTAGCTAGGCAGTTGAAAACTTAGAGCTTGACTTTTAAAGCTCTTTTTAAAGATGCTTAGCCAGATTGTTTCCGCTTATACAAGAAAACAACTTGTTGCGTTTGTTGCAGCGGACATTATTGGTGTCCACTCGGAAAATACAACCCTACTCTTGGCCATTTGGTTCTTTCTGGCATCGTCATTCTATTAAGCACAAGCCTATGAGGTGTGTGTGTGTGTGTGTGAGCGCGTGTTCTTAGCTCGAGCTCCTGTGTGAGTGCGGATGAATATAAAATATTGAAAATGAGAAAAGGTTTATCAGTTAAATTAAGCTACTTTAGGTTTATTTAGCAATAATTCTCCAGTACTGATAGCACTAAGAACTATAGAACTACTAACGTCAGAGCTTATCGAAACTTCGATCTTTTATAATTTAGCAGCAATAAAGTACACAGTTTCGGTACCCATCCCTACAGTGAAGAGACAAAACTAGAGTTTAGTTTATCTGTCAAAAAAAAAAAAAAAAGGAATTTTGCTATCTTGACTTGACTCTTGTACAAGTACACTCCTAATTTTTATCCTTGTTTTGCAATTTTGGATCACCAACTAAACACCCTCTGGCTCAGCCTTTTGATAATGCTGAACTGGACAGTGATTAATGGATTGAAGTTAACCAGCGCTCTGGTTTCTTGGAGATTCACTTTTGGGGTATATATACATAAAATGTATTATATTAAACAAAATCACTGAAATAATTAATTATGAACAAAATCTTTACAATTAAAGGTCCTGTGAAGTGCTTTGAAATATATTCGATGTTTGAGGTAATCTCAACCAAAACACGAAGAGAGGATGGGACATAGTGTAGCTCCTCCCCTTTTTAAAAACAGCCAATAACGTTTAGATTTTTTCACAGCTCTGCCAGTGAGAGTGGTTGAGCTCAAGCGCATCAAATGAAAAGCAAATGAGAATAATTTTGAAGGGGGCGGGGCATGTGAGATACTAGAGAGTAATTGATTGGTCAAGATTTGATAAGAAACTGTAATGTGAGTCGTCGTGAATAAAACCATTCATCTATTTAGGTAGAAGTGACAAACTACAAGCTTTACATGTCTATATCAGTTGTATATCTTCTAAATGGGAATTTTGTCACTGTTTTGGAGCACACTAGCTTATAGATATCCTAAAAACTAACCATACTGGTATTAACATCTGAAAAACCTTTATTTTAATTATATTTTAATTCAAATTTCTTACTTTGAGAATGTAGGGAAATTGTGTATAATTCTGTCATTTGCTTCATTTGGACATCGGAAGAATTATTGGTAAAACATGATTGTTTTAATCAGAGATTTTCTTTCTTTTTTTGCAGAATGGTGGTTAATGTAAGTTTTCATTGTTCTCAACACCACAGTTAAACTGAAGTTAAGTTGAAAAATATGGGTTGATTGCATCAACTAAAGATTGATTTACAACCTCCCACAGTGCTGTTCAAAACTGATTGCCATATTCAGAAAATGAATTCAGAATTGCTGCACTCACATATAATAAATGAGATATTATGGAATGTAGTGGCCAGAAAGTGGCCTGCTAAATAATTTCAGACCTCTGATGACACAGAGCGCAATTCCAGTTTAACACTTGTAAAGCATTTCGTAATGGAGACAGGATGTACTTCACAAACCAAACAGAAATAAAGTGTTAAACAACAGGTCATTTAATAAACACACCCTCATAGAAACTAAACATGTAGTCATTCTGAAAGTGCTGGCCCAGATTACGTCCATTTTAACTCTATAATACACACACTGTGATTAAAACACACAAATACACACAACAGCAACATACTGAAATCATTTTCCCATTAAACACACCCAAGGTCTGGCGGGCCGCGTGACATGCGTGCTTGTTTTCTTTGCAGCTGCTCCTTTTACCAGCCATTTTCAACACACCAGTAAATCACCACCAGATGTCATGGAGAGAAGCGAGAGGATGAGGAGCAGATGTGTGTGACAGACAAACTGGAGAGGAAGATAAAGACAGGAGGATGACAGAGGAGGAAGTTAAGTGTCAAGATAGAAATGCTCTGTTGTTCGTTTAAAAGAGAATAAAGGTGAAAATTTGGACTGTAAAGAATAGTACATTGTATTACATAAACTTTAAGATTTTTGAGTCAGACCTAGATAATAATTCATAAAGCTTTAATCTGAATGAATATGTGCCTGATTACAGTGTCTTTGTCCAGAATTAAGCATTTAGAAACATTATGAAAACTGGCCTTGCGGTATTTCATTTATTACATATATCATCTTATGGACTTTAAAAGTTAATATGCTCTTTAAATATATGCACTAAAAACAACACAGCCTGAGCTATTTGCTAACACACCTGTGTGTCTAGTTAAGGACAACATATCTGGGGGCTATATTGCACAAAATAAATGAGTATTTTTGCTAATTAATGAGTTCAATTCTAACACTTTATTTGAAGGGGTGTTCATAAGACTGTCA
This sequence comes from Danio albolineatus, assembly GCA_903798035.1. NCBI lineage: Eukaryota > Metazoa > Chordata > Actinopteri > Cypriniformes > Danionidae > Danio > Danio albolineatus. The sequence continues at coordinate 11,520,974 of CAIGQQ010033541.1, forward strand.
ATGACACCAAAAGGAGTTCATAATGGCACCTTTATAATCATGATATGACATGCCATGAATATGAAAAAGGTTTGATGCATGCTTATGACAGCTGTCATTTGGAGAAGGGTCTGGATGCAGACATGGTGCAACCCCACCTCTAGCCCTACCCCTCACTAGCTCCATTGAGTGCATTGTGTCTGATATTGCAAGTCTCAGATATGCAAGTCTGAATCCAGATACTTCTGGACATTTGTTCGGTTATGTCATTTTAAATGCAAATGGTTCTGTTTGAAATGTGTTTACAACATAAACAAGTGCATCACAACCTGCTATTCTCTGACATGACAACTTCAGATTATAAAGACAGCATAACTTGTCATAAATCTGACATAAACATGATTGTCATGTAACTATTCTAATTGTGTCATGGATTTAATAAGAGCTTGTTAATATTTAATTAGTATAAAATCTTGATGTGGCGCCTTGGGTAGCATAATCGCCTCACAGCAAGAAGGTCGCTGGTTCAAGCCTCTGCTGGGTCAGCTGGCATTTCTGTGTGCAGTTTGCATGTTCTCCCTGTTCACTCTGGTTTCCCCACAAGTCCAAAGACTTGCTGTCACGGTTGCAGTTTTATGCTCTCTCCGGATTATCTGTTTCACGTGGGGTTGTCTTGTTTTGATCGTTCACGTGTTTATTGTTGTGTTGCGTCTGGGCAGATCACGTGTTATGACGTCACTCAGCTGTTCTGATTAGCACCAGCTGAGTGTCATTATTAGGGCTATATATGGACACCGCTGCTATGTTTCTGTGTCAGTTCGTTGTATGTGTCAGTTGAGTTGTCACTTACCGTCCTTTGTGTTCAGGACAGCTAGGAGTGACCACCGGACCTCGTCTGTTTTCCTTCCTGACCTTCCTCAGTCCTGTCTCCCCGTCCGGCCTTTGCCAGATCCTGTGTGATTATTTTGACTCTGTCAATAAATCATTTTACTTGCATTTGGATCCATACCTGTTTATTCCGTTGTGACAGAACGAACTGACCAGCTACATGGATCCAGCAAGCGTGTCACAGATATCCGAGTTTGTCTCTGCCAGCAATGCCAGGATCAGCAGACAGGATGAAGCATTGGCCACAACAGCTCAGGCCATTCAGACCTTGGTTGGCCAGGTTTCTCTGCTGACCACCCAGGTGCAACAGCTGGCTGCTGGAGCAGCGCAGGGAGAGAACGCACCGGCTCACGAGGAGTCACCGGCCCAGAGGGTGACTAGCCGCCCTGCTGAACCTCGTCTTCCTCCCCCGGCGGGTTACGCGGGGGAGCCTCACTCATGTCGAGCGTTCATATCGAAATGCTCGCTATACATCTCTCTGCAGCCATCTTCTTTCCCCACGGAGCAGTCCAAGGTCGCGTTCGTGATTACCCTCCTCTCCGGGAAAGCGGCTCTTTGGGGAACAACAGCCTGGGAACAGAAACTACCCTGCTGTTCCACATTTGAATTGTTCACCAAGGAACTGAGGAAAGTTTTCGATCGAGCCGCTTCCGGGAGGGAGGCCGCCCGAGTTCTCGCAGAACTACGCCAGGGGAATCAGAGCGAGGCGGACTACTCGATAGAGTTCCGGACCCTGGCGGCGGAGTGTGGCTGGAACATGGAGGCGCAGTGGGACATGTTCCTGCATGGATTATCCGACCGTCTACAGGATGAAATTTATTCTATGGACCTGCCGAAAACCCTGGACGAGCTCGTGGAGCTCGCTGTCCGGGTCGATTCCAGACTGCATCGCAGAGAGACTTTGAAACACCAAGGGAGGCTCTCGGATCCAGTTCCGGGGTTTCCGGTTTCAGTTGTGGCGGCGGAAGCGAGGGAGCTTGACCCGGAACCCATGCAGGTGGGCAGATCCCGCCTGTCCGTGCAGGAAAAACGCCGACGCAGAAACGAGGGACTGTGTCTCTACTGTGGTGGCGCGGGACATCGAGTGGCTTCTTGTCCCGTAAAAGTCAACACCCATCAGTAGGTAAGAGGTTACTGATGGGTGAGATCAGCCTAAATAAACCCTCTGTGACGGCTACTGTACTACCCGTTACCCTGATATGGGGTGCCGGAACTCAAAACACCCAGGCCCTTATTGATTCCGGGTCGGAAGGGAATTTCATTGACACCAGTTTTGCTTTCAGTTCTAAACTTCCGGTTATCGCTCTCACCCAACCCATTGCTGTACGCGCCCTTAGCGGGTTGTCTCTTCCCACTATCACTCACTCCACTAAACCCATTAAACTAATCACGTCCGGTAATCATGTTGAACATATATCATTTTTTTTAACAGACTGTTCTAACACACCAGTAGTTTTAGGTCACCCATGGTCACCCACAAACCACATATTAATTGGGGTCTGAATACTATATTCTCGTGGAGTGAGAGCTGTCATGAGTCCTGTCTTTCGTCTGCTCGTTCTGCTGTGTCTTGTTCTGTGTTTCAGGAGGAGAGCATGGACCTGTCAAACGTGCCCAGTGAGTACCTAGACCTGAAGAAAGTGTTCAGTAAGTCTCGGGCTGCTTCTCTTCCTCCTCACCGTCCCTACGACTGTGCTATAGACTTATTGCCAGGGACCTCTCCGCCCAAAGGCAAGTTATACTCTCTTTCTGTTCCTGAGAGGGAGGCCATGGAGAAATATATTTCTGATTCTCTGGCAGCTAAGACAATCCGCCCCTCTTCTTCACCGGCGGGAGCGGGATTTTTTTTCGTGAAAAAGAAAGACGGGTCCCTTCGACCCTGTATAGACTATCGAGGGCTGAATAACATCACGGTGAAGAATACCTATCCTTTGCCGTTGATGTCCTCAGCATTCGAGCGCCTGCAGGGGGCGTCCTTTTTCACGAAATTAGATCTCCGCAATGCCTATCATTTGGTTTGCAAAAGAGCGGGGGACGAGTGGAAAACTGCATTTAATACCCCCAGGGGGCATTTTGAATATTGTGTTCTTCCCTTTGGTCTTTCTAATGCCCCTGCAGTTTTCCAAGCACTCGTTAACGATGTGTTGCGAGATATGATAGATCAGTTCATTTATGTCTACCTGGATGACATTCTGATTTTTTCCCGTTCTCTCCAGGAACATGTGCAACACGTCAGGCGAGTGCTTCAGAGGCTGCTAGAGAATGGGCTTTTTGTCAAGGCGGAGAAATGCGTGTTTCATGCACAGTCTGTTCCTTTTCTGGGACACATTGTGTCGGCCGAGGGCGTGCGCATGGATTCAGAGAAGATTCAGGCTGTGGTAAAATGGCCAATCCCGGAGTCTCGTAAGGCCCTGCAGAGATTTCTGGGTTTCGCTAATTTTTACCGGCGTTTTATTCGCAATTTCAGCCAGCTCGCCGCCCCTCTGACTTCCTTAACCTCCTCCAAAACTCCCTTCAGGTGGTCGAGTGCAGCACAGGCTGCATTCTCAAAATTAAAGGACTGCTTTGTTTCAGCCCCCATCCTGGTGACTCCTGATCCGTCCCGGCAGTTTGTGGTGGAGGTTGATGCGTCGGAGGTGGGGGTGGGCGCTATCCTGTCCCAGCGCGCATCCTCGGACGACAGAATTCATCCCTGCGCGTTTTTTTCACACCGGTTATCTCCCTGACACTTGCGCTATAGGTGAATTGGGTAAGCTACTGTAAATTGTCCAGAGTGTATGTGTGTGAATGAGTGTGTATGGATGTTTCCCAGTGATGGGTTGCAGCTGGAAGGGCATCCGCTGTGTAAATCATGTGCTGGATAAGTTGGCGATTCGTTCTGCTGTGGTGACCCCAGATTAATAAAGGGACTAAGCCGAAAAGAAAAGCAATGATGAATGAATAAAATCTTGATGTCAACACAGTGGTACAAATTATATTTGACATTAAAATGTCAGCGAATAAAACTTAAAAAGCATGCACAAATTTCATTCTTATTCATGACGTGTCATGATTATAACGATAAAGTGCTAATAATGTTCATGTATGAAATTTTGACATTAATATTAGTTTTGTAAATAAAAGACAGTTGTCTCATAAAAACATTTTACTGAAACTTGTACCTTTTCCCAGAGATGGGTTGTGGCTGGAAGGGCATCCGCTGCGTAAAACAAATGCCGGATAAGTTGGCGGTTGATTCCGCTGTGGCGACCCCGGATTAATAAAGGGACTAAGCCGAAAAGAAAATGAATGAATGAATGAATGAAACTTGTACCTGGGAAATGGAGAGAACATTATAATATCTTCTGAAGTGGTCTCCTAATTTTTCTCCAGTGTACAAAATAATATATAAAAACTTAACTAATAGGGCGCCACGGTGGCAGAGTGGTTAGCACGTTCGCCTCACAGCAAGAAGGTCACTGGTTCAAGCCCCGGCTGGGCCAATTGGCATTTCTGTGTGGAGTTTGCATGTTCTCCCTGTGGTTGCGTGGGTTTCCTCCGGGTGCTCCGGTTTCCCCCACAGTCCAAAGACATGCGGTACAGGTGAATTGGGTGAGCTAAATTGTCCATAGTGTATGAGTGTGAATGTGTTTATGGATGTTTCCCAGGGATGGGTTGCGGCTGGAAGGGCATCCGCTGCGTAAAAATATGCTGGATAAGTTGGCGGTTGATTCCGCTGTGGCGACCCCGGATTAATAAAGGGACTAAGCCGACAAGAAAATGAATGAATGAACTTAACTAATAAAAAAGCAACTATATGCTTTGAAAAGGAAATAAAATGGTTTGAACTTTTGTATATGATCAAAAAAGCATTTTGACATGTGTCCTAATCTCCCCCCCCCCCCCCCCCCCTTTATCCCCCAGTCCCAGATGCCCGTTTGTGCAGCTTTCCCACACAAATAAATTCCCACATGATCAATTTTCTCTGGAAAACATGTGTTCGTTATTTAAAAACATGTATTTTTAGTATGTTTTTGTGAATGCAATCAAGAGAACTTTCATGTACAGAAATGGAATGACATTTAGGGTTTTCTATTGGTATAATATGAGCCCCATCATGTGCAGTGTGTCAGCAGCTCAGCAGGGATAAGAACTGAATATACGGTGTTTGTCTTCTTTTTTTTTTTATTGTTCGTGTGTGTCCACTTTTCTGAGGGTATAGTGAAGAAAAGGACATGTTTGACTGCAACAATCCTTTATACTGCAGTTTTACGCATTGCGGTTTTGAGGGAGATTAACCAGTCCTTTATTTATATAACTTTGTATGGGGAATTTTAGAGCTTCAATCGGGAACACCAGCACTGATTCCTGTACATCTGTCGGAGGGCTCTGTAACTAAATACTGTTGCTACATCAGATGTTTTTAAATGTAGCCTACCTCATACTGGTAAAAGGCTTGTCCCACATCCGGTGATCAGCACAGTCATGCATGACATCCAGAAAATACCTCTCTTTTTTACCTCTCAACACTTGTTTCAAAGAAAGCAAAAAAATCCTACCTAAAAGAATACAAAATAGATTTTGTGTCATAAATATCATTACATTTGATACCTCAGAAGTCATCGTCTGTGTCCGGTGTTTCAGAACACTCTTCCTTTGCAGAGGATCCCATTCCCGGCAACAGATGATCTGTTAATATCCTGTTAACTCTTTTGTCAGCTGTACATGTAAATGTCATTGTGTTTTCTCAAAATCAGGCACAGTTATGTCCTAGAGGTTTATTAAAACATGTTTATTATTAACTAGCGTGGTAACTCATGACCTTGTATTTGCTATGTAAAGGTCAAACTGAATTTGGTTTCACTTTGTCTTAAGGTGCCCATGTTAAAGTGTAACTATTCATTTAACTACAGAGTTATATTCATTTTTTAATATGTCAGGAGGAGGGTTAGGTCTACAGTTGCTAATGGTAATTTCTATAGTAATACAGTAAGATACTACAATATAATACAGTTTTATAGTGCAAGGACACCTCAAAATCAATTTACCCTGAATTTGTCAGAAACTTCTTAAACATTGATATATGCTCTTTAAAAAAAAATCTATCATTTTATAATCATTATTTAAAGCTTATTTTTATCTTTTTAAAATTATTTTTCTAACTTTATAAATGTTTAAAACAAATAGAAAGAAACTACTATTACTGCAACTACTACACTGTAAAAAGACACTGGTTGTCTTAATTTTTTAGGCTGAATGACATTAACCATAAGAGACATCTGAACTTTTATTGTATTAAACTGACTTTAAACAGCTTGCTAGCTTATAAAATTAAGTTAGAACTTGATTAACCTTTTAAACTAAGTTACAATGAACTAAAAACATATGTTGTCATAATTTAATAATCATATATTTATTTACAGTGTACAAATAATGCATTTTCGTAATTATACACTTTTTAGTAACAAAATCACTACACACAGGTGCACATACAGTACAACATATAATATCAACCCCTCCCCCACCCCTAAAAAAGTGCAAATATCATTTCATCAAACTATATCATTTTTGTTCTAGTTTCAGGTTAGTTTGTTTACAAACATGAATATTAATATTGTACCAAGTATTTTTATTATACTAATAAGTATTTTGTCTTTTTACCTTTTACTGTATGGTGGAATTCAGATTTCTTTATTAATATTATTTACTTCATGACCTTTCTGGTTTATTCAAAAACAGTACTCAATGTAGTATTTTATGGTTGGTATTTTAATAAGTCACAGTTAAATAGGTAGCAGGAGCTAGGCATCAGTGAACTTTCCTGTATCTGAAACACGTTAAATTTATGTTTCACGTGAAATCATTCTGAAGTTGTTCTACATCTGTACAAAATACTGCGTGGTACGCACACACACATACTGTATTCATGCTAACTGGTTTGTTTTGCAATGGAGTGATTTGGACAGCTGAACTGTTTGTGTTCACTCTGGTAAATGTAAATTGTTTTCTCAATGCTGTTGAATGTCCCATGAGGAATGCGAAGCAGGTTCTGAAGTCCCGCTGTCTGTGAACTTTCCTGTGTCTGTAAAACTTTATGTTTCAAGTCAAATTATTATTATGTCAATTGAGTTATTAAATCATAATTATCATTACTGTCAATAAATGAAAGTAGTTCATTTCACTCAAATATAAATAAAGGTTTATTGATAAAAGGTTTGGTGAACTCAAAATCTGACTCTATTGGGTTGAACTTAAACTATAGCATGCTCAAAGTCAGATTTATAAGGTGAAAATATTGAAATAAGTGTAGTTTTGTAATAATATTGTAAGAGATGTGTTTAGTTGGCACTGAGGTGAAAACTAGAGTTTGTGATTGTTGAGAACGAGCTGAATAATATACAGTGAAATTAGCACGTTGGTAATTCACACCTAAACATGACCATTAACATGACGTTTACACTAGTAGCTTGTGTGAGATCATTTATTTGTTTAGTACAAAATTAAGAGGTAACACTTTATTTTGATGGTCCATTTGAGTATTAGTAGACTGTCTGCTTAATATCTGCTGATACTGACATTCAACAGACATTTAACTGATTGTAAGAAACTTTGCAAGTACATGTCAACTTACACTAACCCTAACCCCAACCTAACAGTCTACTTTTAATCTAATGAGAATTAGTTGGCATGTAGATGCAATGTAACTAAACTAAAAAAAACAGACCATCAAAATAAAGTAAGACCAATTAAGAAATAAAATACAAATAAAGTTCTACAAACTTGATCATCACTTAATAAAAATAGTTTGTTTACTTCAGAATTTTAGATCATCGGTTTCCAATATCATTTGATCAAACGCTTTCCTTGTTTTAGTTTCAGGTTAGTTTGTTGTTTACAAATATGAATAGCATTTTAAAACGGAAAAACATTTGACAACAGGTTTATGATTATGAACTGTGAATCATCACTGTATTTTAGGGACTGTCTGAAGTTAGTCTGTCTCCACTGACGCTTTTACACAATAAAGACTGTGAGTCATTACAAAAAGTATTTTATGATGAAATAACCTTGACCACAATACTGTATGACGGTATGTTTGATCGGGCAAATGTGTTACGGCAGTGCACGGAAGTGTGTAAGTTTGTAAATGACATGAACTTTGACTCTTTCTGTCATTCAGAGCATAAAAAAACAGACTTCCTTTCTGTGAACAGAACAGCTGCACCAAAACCTCACACAGACACACGCATGCTTGGATTTGTGATTTATGAGGACTCAACATGGTCCTAATGTGTTTTATACTGTGAAAAATGGGTTCCACACAATCAGTTTGAAGGAATTACATTAACTTAATTGTTTTACATTTAATCCACTTAAATTTGTAAAAACGAATAAGTTGCCTCCCCTAAAACAACTGAAGAATTGTATTATTTGAGCTAACTAAATAAATAGTTTTAACAAACAGCAAACGTCATTTTTTTGAGTATATTATATGGCCTTACCCTACCCCTACCTTCAGGAAAACCTTTAAGAAAACGTAAACATCAAAAGACCCCATTAAGTATGATTTTTAAACATTTCGAATTATGAGGACACAAATCATGTCTCATAAACCACCTTAAATGTGTTACACATACACTCAAAAAAAACATGTTTGCTGTTTGTTCAAGCTTCGTATTAAAAATGAGCTGAAACAACTTAATTGTTTTATGTTTAATCCACCTAAATTTGTAAAAACTAATAAGTTTTTTTTAATTCCTTCATGTTGCCTCAACACAAATCGATTGTGCGGAACCCAAGGTCATTATACAGTTTTGTCCCCGTAAACCACATAAACAAGTCCACACACACAAACATGCCTGTTTACAGAACATTTAGTAAAAGCTTCCACTGCGACACCAAATCCTCAACTCTGTTGCTTTTTATTTGAATTTGTGTCTCGTGAAGCTTTTCATTAAATCTGAATGCTGGCAAGCACGTCTCCAAATCTCTTGGTGAAAGAAAGAGCCTTTTGTTCGCTTTCATACCAGCATGACACTGACGGACTATGACTGAACTGTGCTCATTGTAAGCAGATATTTAACTCAAACATGTTTTCTGCTGCTATAAAACTGTAAGAACATGTTTTCCAGCAGACGAACCGAAGTACAAATGCATAGTAGCTCTCTCTTTAGCAATGGCATGTCAGAGAGTTCAGAAGTAGCGGTTACTCAACATGAGCTCAGATGCTGTGAACGATCTGTGTCATGTCAGGATTCAGACCTGCTCATGCAGCAGTAATTGCTCTGATTCATTAAAAGCATGTGCACATTTTACACACAAACTCTCTGCCAGAAACTGAGAAAAGGTGGAGCGATGAGAGAAAGAGGGGGATGGGGTTAGCAAGAAAAAGGAGGTGATTGCAGGGGAGTTAGAGAGAGAGAGTTGTTTAGCAAGAGAATGAGAGCAAAGGAAAGAGGATAACAGATTGTAAGATAAAACTCCTTGGATTGCAGAGTAAATATGGGTACGTTTTTCATTGTTATACCTTTGTTTGAATGCTTTATTTGATACGTTAATCTTGCAACTTTTGCAATTTGGTCTCTAAAGTAACTGAGAAACTGCAAGCCAAACACAGGCTCTATACGAAAGCCTTTTATACTTATGAAAATATCCTGAAGCTTCGCATTCCTTTCTCACATGGCTGTCTAGTTTTATTCTCTCTAAAAAATCTTACTGGTGATGGTGTAATGTGCTGGAATCTAGTTTACCCATGCAAAAGAATGTTAATCGATATTGTGTTCAAGGGTAGCTGACACTGCGTGGTACACACACACATGCACAGACACTAAACTCGCACTCGTGTGTGTGGAAGTTTGCTTACTGATTTGTTTTGCAATGGAGTGATTTGTTTGTGTTCACTCTGGTAAATGTAAATTGTTTTCTCAAAGCTGTTGAATGTCCCATAAGATATATGAGTAGCAGGTTCTGAAGCTGTACTGTCTGTTTATCTATTCGTTCCTTGGCCAGTTCAGTGTTTTTTTTTTTCTTTTTTTCACCTTTACTGTGTTGTGGAATTCAGTTTTCTTTATTATTAATATTGTTTAATTCATGACCTTTCTGCTTTTTATTCATAAACAGTATTAAGTGTAGGTATTGTATGTTTGGTATTTTAATGTCACAGTCAAACAGTAGGAGTTAGGCATCAGTGAACTTTCCTGTATCTGTAACACTTTAAATATATGTTTCAAGTAAAATTCTATGTGTTCCCACCCTATATTGATAGACAACACTTATTAGTAGGGCCAGACGGAATCTGCGCGCGCAGATTTCCGCAGATTTTTAGCCCATCATTGATTCTGTTTATTTACTGGTGTAAATGTGTGTAAATTTATATCTATTCAGTTTTGAAATTAATTTCAGTAATAATATTGACTAATATGAAAATATTCAAGTGATTTATTTACAATACAGTTTGTAAAGCACTACTTTCTGTCTTTTTAGTAAAGATTTTATTTGAGAGACTTGCTTTGTTTACCAAATAAAGTAGATCTAATTAGATTTGCATTGTAAACATTAAATAAAAGTTAAAAAGGTATTACTTTGTATTTCATATATTAAGGTTTTAGTTATGATACTCCCAAAATCATTCTGCATAAATCCACAGATTTTTAACAAAATACTCTGCAGAAATAGCAAAAAATGTCCACAGATTCCATCTGGCCCTACTTATTAGTTAGTAAACACAGCAATAATATATTTCTGTCTAAAAACATTATATTTTAAAAATAGGTTTTTATTTTAAAACGGTACTTTCATCCAGTACGGACTCTAAACAGTCAGAGAATTAACAGGAGTTCTGAACTTTCCTGTATCTGTAACAGGGTCATTTAAAGCATAACTTTACTGATAGAACACTGGCCGTGATTAGGCCCACACCGAATCTGCACATGTAGAAATCCGAAGATTTCTATTCTAGCCGTTGATTCTTTGATGATTTGATGATTATTTACTTGTGTAAATTATTATTTATCCAGTTCTTAACTGAATTGCAGTATTATTATTGACTAATATGAAAATGTTCATTAGATTTATTTACAATACAGTTTATAAAGTAATATTTTCTGTCTTTTAGTAGATAGATAGATTACATGAGAGACTTGCTTTGTTTACCAAATAAGTGAATGTAATTGGATTTACATTGAAAACATTTAATAAAAGTTACATTTTTATTTTATTTGTTTTTATTTCATATATTAAGTTTTTAGTTATGATACAAAACCATTCTATTCCATTTTTGTTTTAATTATCAGCAGAAATATAAAAAAATGCCAGCAGATTCTGTCTGGTCCTAGCCATGACGATAATATTGTGACATTTTATAAATATATTTAGATAGATAAACAAAGCACTGAGGAAAAAAGTAATAAGCAAATAATAATAATAATAATAATAATAATAATAATAATAATTTTAAAAGGATTGTTATATGTAGTCAGGTTGACTAAGTTAGTTATGACTCCACTCATTCTTTCCTTTGAATAAATCTATTTATTGCAAAAACATTTTTACTGCTTCAGGATGCGTATTGAGTTTAATGATGCCGTGACTGAGTTTGGAAATATGGGAGTTATTATCTTTATTGCGTTCTAGATAACTTCATCATGGGGAAATCATGCTTATGTATGAAATAAAGTGTTCAAAATTTAATTATCACAGCGTTCTGAAGTAGTTATGCTTTGCTTTGTTTTGCAAAGATCTTTGTCCAAAAATAGGGTGGACTATAAATATATATATGTTAGAGGCAAAATGAAACTTTAATGAACATAAAATATATTATGGTACTTATATTATAGTAAATATATTACAGGAGATTGAATAATTTTTCTTTTTATTCATTATCTTTCTTAGTTTATTAAAATTATCTTTCTATTCCTATGATGTTTGGTGACTAAACTCTTACTTGAATTAATTTGATATAAATGTTTAAATACACCAAAATGTATATTCACTAAGAAATGGATAAAAAATATTCATTTTTAGAAGGAGGTGTACCCATTCAAGCTGAGCACTGTATATACAGTATATTAAGGCTGAAAGCTGTCGAAATGAAATGAGATCGAAATGAGACCAGTTCAGCTGTCCATGTCACTAGTCAAAGTAGCTTATTTCTCTGGATGTTAACAGTTTTCTAAACATTTCAAATAAATCAGCAAAAAAATGCCTATAAAACTTTACTAGTCATTTTTGGATATTTTAATAAAACAACCTTACATGTTGTGCCTTTTAGTGCATAAGTAAAAAACTGTTAATGGAGTCACTTAAAAAGATATAATTGGTAACACTAGTTTAGGTCACAATTCATGGTACACTCTCAGAACAAATGGTACAATGTTGTACCAAAGAAAGTACAAACCCTTGTCACTACAGTACCTTTTTTATGGGACAGAATTGTACCTTAAGACAAAGAAACAAACTTGTACCATTGCAGTTTGTACCTTTTAAAGACACGATTTGTACCATGGGAAACCAACATCTACCTTTGTTTTTTAAAACCTGCAGATACAAAATCGTACCTTCATCAAAGGTACAAATCTGATCCATGAAGGTACCACTACAGTGACAAGAATATTTGTACCTTAACAGTGTCAAATGTGTTCCTTCAAGAACTATTTAAAGGTATTTTTCTTTATCCAAAATGTGTCAAATTATTTTCTGGAAATATAAAACATCAAATACAATTTTTAAACAAGGTTTTTAAATAAAGTTTTTATTTTTGTGTAAAAGCACCTTTTCCATTTACAATAAAGAATAAAACAATACTTTAACATAAATCAAAAGATCTATGTTTTGCTAAACAATTCACAGCAATTTTTACAAAAATGTTACAAATACATTCTCCCGTGTACAATACAAAACATTTGTTTCTCCAATTTTCACACAATAACTTTGTAATCACTTAAAAGTTCATTTAATTTACTTAATTTTAAAATAAAAATTGAATTATGCAAAAGTTTTGTAACGAGATATGCACAATGTTTGATAAGTTTGACAAGAATTAGAATTTATTTATCAGAAATTGCTTACCAAATGTTTGTTAAAACTGCCTTTAAATGTTAAGTTTACAATACCAAAAGTTTGGTTTTACCAGTTGTTTTGTATCATAGAACCTAATAATTAATGTTTTTGAGTTTCTTTAAACATATTCATTTAAATTATGATTCATGTTTTAATATGGAAATTATTCATTAAATCATTTTGCTTTTCCTGTAATATTTATTTTCATAGATATTGTAATAAAGGAGTTGTCCAACACTTATGTACCTTTTTTATTAGAACAATTGTGTACCTTCATTTCAGTTACCATAAAAGGTACAGAACAGTATCATAAGAGGTCTTTTTTGTACCATATAACGTACAGCTTTTACAAAGGTACAAAACTGTTCCTTAAGTAACATTGTTTGTACCACTGTATACCTTTTTTCCTGAGAGTGTATTAACAAACCATTGACTAACACTACTAGTAATAATGATGTAATAAACTACTAATTTGCGGTTTATGAAAAGTAAGCGAGGTAGAAGTTGGGTTTTGTTATTGGGTAGGATTCGAAATGCAGAATAAGATCATACTTTATAACTACTAATAGTTAATATGTCAATAATAGGCAGGTAATGAGCCAGTAGTTAATATCATGGAATTGTGACTTAAACTAATGCTGATGATACACAGGGCAATGTTGTTGGGCAATATTGCAGAGCGTTTTCCAATTGACAATGGGCGACAACATTGTATATGTATCCCGTTGCCCTAATTAGTTGCCCTGTATCTCACTTTGTTGCCCATTGACTGCATCATTTCCTAAAGTTGCCCGGCAAAATTGCTCAAAATATTGCGCTGTCATCAGCATAAAGTGTTGCCGATTAATTCATTCATCTAATGATTCATTCAAGTCAACTTCTCTGATCTGTCGCTCTATTTATAATTCTGATACCAGTGACTGATTCATTTGTTTTACCAGGAGTCATTTTGGTGTGTGAACGTCCCGTCACCCTTCTCTTCCTCATCAGCTTCCTCCACTTTTCATTTGTGTCATCATCTTCCTCATCATCATCTCAGAATGCCACTCGACCCCGTTCCCCCTACTCCGAAGCGATGAGTGACTATGATATGTACGATGAAGAAACCACCACAGCATCCCGCAGCTCATCCTCCACCAGCGCTGTAGAACTCAACCCATGTGACTATGACATGTGTGTAGAGCAGCACCAAACCTGTATGGAGCTGGCAGAGGTGGAAAACTGCCTCTGCCCGGGATTAAGCAATCTCTTCACACGCCCGAGCCCCCCGCGCATCTCTGATCTGACTCAACTGGGTGGCAGAGGAGTTGAGGTGCGCTGGTGTGCTCCCACATCTATCATCTCCGGCTACAATGTCCGGGTAAAAGACAACGGTAGAGTTATTAGTAGTAGGGTGGTGGAACAGCACAAGAGGGCGTTGGTGTTGGAGGATGTGAAGGTTGGTGCGATGGTGTGTGTACAAGCGGTGAATAAAGCCGGCGCTAGTGAAGAGGACGACCAATCATGTGCCAACTTTGAACCTAAGCTTTCAGATTCTGGATTAGCCCTGAAACTGGGCATTATTGGTGGAGTGGGGGGACTCATTCTACTGCTGATTCTGGCTCTGCTGTTGTGGAGACATAAACGGCGGCAAAAATTTACAGCCCGGAGTGAGTCAGAGGGGGTCCTGTAAGAGAGATAGGATGTGCACTTCATATTGGTGAAGTGATGGAGGTTAATGAATGAGCATGGACTGATTGGCCGCTGCGAGCGGATGCTGGATTATAGAGGGAGTGTTTATGAATGACTCAGTGAGGGTGCAGAGAAGGTGGATGAATGACTCAGCACATTCTTCTCATTCTGCTCGTCGCTGTCTAGTGATTTAGGACAGTCACAATACTGCAGACTGTTTGTGTGCTGACTCTAATCAGGGGCGCCATTGAAAAGCTCCACTTCCCCAAGCTTAAACGCACTTTAAAATTCTCTGGAGATAGATTGATAGATTTTTATATCTCATTTATAGATATTTTTTCTAGAAAAAAGCAGATTTGCAAGATATAAACTGTTTCTGTCGCACAATTCTGACTGTATAAAAAATTAAACCAAACATTCAACTTTCTTTTTTCCAGATGCTTAAAATAGATGAGTGTAATTGAATTTGTTAATTACATAATAAAGCATTATAAATAAGAAGAAAAAGAAAGAAAGCAAGAAAGCAAGAAAGAAAGAAAGAAAGAAAGGGTAGCTCAATCGGCTCACAGCAAGGTCTCTGGTTCGAGCCTCGGCTGGGTCCAAAGACAATAACTATAGGTGAATTAAATAAGCTGAATTGGCTTTAGTGTATGTATGAATGTGCATGTATGTTTCCCAGTACTGGGTTGCAGCTGAAAGGTCATCCACTATGTAATACATATGCTGGATAAGTTGGCGGTTCATTCTGCTGGGACAACTCCTGATGAATAAAGGGACTAAGCTGAAAGGAAAATGAATGAATGAAATTTCTAACTTTTTTCAGAATTTTGATTGTTTTAAGTTAAAAGCTTATATTTCATTCCTGATTTTTTGGAGGAAAAAAAAAATATTTATTTATCTGTCTGACATTCTGTCTTTTCTTCCCCTCACAACCCGCATAAAAAATACCATAGTAATTTATACTAAATACTAGGGTTTTAGAACCATACTGTAAGGTTCTTGAATATATCTGTCGTGATAATTTCATAGTTTCTATGGTAAAACAACAAGAAATATAAACAAAAATGACCCAATATTGTACAAATGTATTATACAACGAAACACCAATTTACTGTAGTGAAAGCTAAAGTATACTCAAGTGTTTATTACAGTTTATCAGTTCACTGTAGTTAACATACATAAAATAGTTATATAGTTATAATGTAATGTAGTTGTATGACTATAATATGATTCAAAAACACTTTAGTATTTACTATGAATTACTATTGTTTTTTTATGTGGGAATTATCGTAGAAGTTTGACATAGTTTCTCAGTTGTGATACAGAGATTAGCAATGGCAAGTCAAAATAAAGATTGCAAAAAAGAGCCTCAAAAAGTTAAACTTACAAATGATTTAAAACTTTAAATCATTCATAGTTCATAGATTGCAAATTCAGAGATCTCCTAATTATGACACACTGAAATCATTCATTCTTTCATTTTCTTTTCGGCTTAGACCGTTTATTAATCAGGGGTCACCACAGCGGTATGAACCACCAACTTATCTAGCATATGTTGTACGCAGCGGATCCCCTTCCAGCCGCAACCCATCACTGGGAAAACACACTGAAATGTAAACTGAAATTATAAAATTTCTGAGGTTACATCTCACAATTCTGACTTTACCAAAAAAAAAAAAAAAAGATTATGAGATATTTTCTTTATTTTTTTGTAAATCCTATAGCAGAACAGGCTTCCTGCTTTAAGTCATGCTGCATGTGTTTTCAGCTAAAGAGGCAAAAACACAATTTCCCTCATTCAGGATTGAATCAGATCAAAGGATTTGTGAACACAACAGACCATTTTGAAAAGGACATGTTTGTTAAGAAAATCAGTGTATATGTGAATATTACAAAATAAAGGTTTTGTACTTTCTACTTTTACATGTTCATTTACTGATGAAATCAACAATGTTCCCTTAAAAGTCCCTTTTACATGTGAAACATTTGAACATATTACATACATTTTACATATGCAAAAACCTACACTGAAATCAGTTTTTTTCAGCGGCGGTCACCCAAGCCATGACTAATCACTCTAAAGCCATAGGAAAAATAATGTCATGAAAACACTGATGGGCTGTTGAACACAAAAACACACACAGTCCCAAACCCGTCACAAATAATTATCCTGAGCTGTGACATCAGAAGAACAGAAGGGGAAAATATGTCCATTTCACATTTATTGAGGTGGAGCTTCTAGTAAAATATGTTGTAATATAATAATGCTATATGACGCAATCAATCAGAATACTTGGCTAATGATAAATTGACATGGAGTGGAAATATTTATTTTAAAACTAGATGGTTTTAACATGCAGGGCCTTTCTTTCTTTCTTTCTCTCTCTCTCTCTCTCTCTCTCTCTCTCTCTCTCTTTATTTTTTTAAACAAGGTCCTGGCATCAATCCTGACACCATGCTGACCGTCATGATCATGCCCTTATGGTGTGTTGTTAATACTTGTTGTGGGACTATTATTTTCTCTACACTCAAAAAATATTTTTGCTGCTTAAATCATGTTTAGTAGAGTGGGGCGGCACGCTTGCGCACTGGTAGCACGATCACCTCACAGCAAGAAAGTCACTGGTTCGAGCCTCAGCTGGGTCAGTTGGCATTTCTGTGTGGAGTTTGCATGTTTACCCCGTGTTCGTGTAGGTTTCTTCCGGGTGCTCCGGTTGCCCACACAAGTCCAAAGACATGCGGATGAGGTATAGGTGAATTGGGTAAGCTAAATTGTTCGTTTCCCAGTGACGGGTTGCATCTCTAAGGGTATTCGCTGCATAGAACATATGCTGGATAAGTTGGCGGTTCATTCCGCTGTGGCGACCCCAGATTAATAAAGGGACTAAGCTGAAAAGAAAATGAATGAATGAATGTTTACCTTAAATGGAACCAACAGTGTAGCCTACTGGCTTAGCAAAGAACAACAGGTAGGCAAAATGCCAGCGGCCACAAAAAGCCATTGTTTGTTTTAAATAGTAAGGAACAGAAACACTGCAGTCAACAAACATTTAACATTTTTTACTTGCAATGCAGTACTGCTTAGATATTGTTTTGTTGTTTACCATTTCTCATTAGATGTGACCTGCTTCATATAGGCTTCAAATATGAAGGAATTTATTCATCATCTCATCAGTAATCATTAGGCTTGTGATCATTCGCTTAAAAAAATAAGATTTTTTATTTTATTTGCTTTATTTGGTTAAAAAAAATCACAACTGAATCCACTCTTCTGATGGGATCAGGATAGTCCTGTTTTTTGGATCAAATAGATCCCAGTCGGAGTTCAAAGGGCAGGTTTGATTCAAATCAAATGTAAGATTACATGGTCTGATCCTAATTTGAAATCCCCCCGTTACTTTTGGAATTTTTTCCCCAAGATTTTATCAAATATATGTGATCAAAATTCCACTTGATTACTTTTAAAAAACTGGACCCAGGACTTAAATCAAAATCTGAAATGGTGAGGCAAATATTATACAACAGTTCTACAAATAAACTAAACTGAGCTAGACTGTGTTAATATGTCTCATCCATAGCAAAACTTTTTTCATCAGAATAGCTGTAAAAAATTAGATAATGTAAAACATGTTTGTGTGTTAGAAGATTTCATTGTATTTAAAAGTAGTTCACCCCCAAAATGAAAACTGTGTCATAATGTACTCTCCCTTCACTTATTTCCCAACCTTTATGAGTTTGTTTCTTCTGTTGAAAACAAAATAAGATATTTTGAAGAATCATTGACCTTCATAACATTTGTTTTTCCTATACTGTGGATGTCAATGGTTAGAGGTTTGCAACATTTTTCAAAATATCTTCTCTTGTGTTCAGCTGAAGAAACAAACGCATAAAGGTTTGGAACCACTTAAGAGTGAGTAAATAGGTAAATTTTTATTTTAGGGGGAACTATCCCTTTAAAAAAACACGCACCACAAAAACGAAAAGAACTTTCCAGTAAGTCACAGTACAGACTACGTCATACTAAGCCTTATTAATTCCCGTCTGTTGTGGTGATTGTCATAAATTATAGTTATTTTCCAGCTTTCTAAATTGCTAAAGGCTGCAGATAATAAGGCACTGGGATTAAAAGAACCAACTAGATCTGTTTATTCTTCAAGTAAACAGAGAGAAGTTTACCATCAGAGTACAGTTCACTGCCTCCTTAAGGTCCAAGGTATTTGCACTTTCAACACACTTGTTATAGTGGCTGGGGTGTACTCTTTGATATAATTAATATAAAACATCCCAAGAATTCCTGACATTTTCATGAGTTGGACATACCAAAACACCAGCTCATTTTAATTGGCTGATTTTATGTGGAGGCGGTGTCATGGATCTCATTTTGACAGCTCCAGAGGTAAAACAATTACATTTAAATGGATAGTTGAAAATGAACACACTCACACTCAAGAGGCTTTAAAGTTTTAGGAATTTATTTTTATTGTTGAGCACAATAGAATATTTTCTGAAAAATATTGGAATAAAGTAGCCATTGACATCCATTGTAAAAGCAAAAAGAAGTTAGTGGCTGTTATATTTTTCTTTGTGTCCAACAGAAGAAAGTGTGGAGCAAGTGGAGAAAGATGACAGAACTTTGTTTTCTCTTTTAGAAAACCTCTCATATATGGATGTTTATTTTGCATAAAGCAGTCTGTTTGATGTCTATATATCAGGTACAATTAGCAAAACAGAACACAGACAGTCCACAAGCCTGGGCCAGGGGAATAAAATAAAAGGACAGTAATTTTCATTTAGAAAACTCTCCAAGTGTGGTTGCACCATTACGCCAGTAGGTGGTGACGAGAAGACCGATGTTCAGTACAATAGCACTCTTGTTGATATATTAGGTTGAATAAACGTTTGCGAGCCTCGAACACAAAAACAGTTGTAAGTGTCAGTTTTTGGAAAATGAGATTTTAAAGCCACTACATAAAATAATAAAATGTATTATTATGATTAGTATTATGATTATTATTATCATTATCATCCATCCATTCATTCATTCATTCATTCATTCATTTTGCTTTGGCTTAATTACTTTATTCATCAGGAGATGCCACAGCTGAATGAACCACCAACTTATCCTGCATGTTTTACACCGCGGTTGCCTTCCAGCTGCAACCCAGAACTGGGAAATATCCATACACACATACACTATGGCCAACTTAGTTTACTCAATTCACCTACAGCGCATGTCTTTGGACTGAAGGGGGAAACTGCAGCACCCGAATGAAACCTACACGAACATAGGGAGATCATACAATCGCCACACAGAATGACCCAGTCAGGACTCGAACCAGCAACCTTCTTTCACTGAAGCAATAGTGCTTACAAATGAGCCATTATTTTACCTTATTATTATTATTATTATTATTCATTCATTCATTTTCTTGTTGGCTTAGTCCCTTTATTAATCTGGGGTCGCCACAACGGAATGAACCGCCAACTTATCCAGCATATGTTTTTTACGCAGAGGATGCCCTTCCAGCTGCAACCCATCTCTGGGAAATATCCATACACACTCATTTACTACGGATAATTTAGCCTACCCAATTCACCTGTACCACATGTCTTTGGACTTGTGGGGGAAACCGGAGCACCAGGAGGAAACCCACGCAACCATGAGGAGAACATGCAAACTCCAAACAGAAATGCCAACTGACCCAGCCGAGGCTCAAACCAGCGACCTTCTTGCTGTGAGGCGAACATGCTACTCACTACGCCACCGTGGCGCCCTATTATTGTTATTATTATTGTTGTTATTATTATTATTTATACAGCTCTTGAAAGTAAATAAATATTTATGTGTGTTGTTGGGATAATATTTAGCTGAGATACAACTATTTGAAAATTGAAAATCTGAGGGTTAAAAAAAAAAACTCTTAAAACAGAGACAATCACCTTCAAAGTTGTCCAAATTAATCTCTCAGACGTGCATATCGCTAATCAAAAAAATAGTTTTGTGTAGAAATTTGCTAAATATTGTCATAGAATATGCTCTTACCTAAAATTCTTATATTATTGCCATTTTAAGCCATGCAATGTATTTTTTGTATGTAAGACTAGTTTTGTGGTTCCGGGTCACATTTGTTCTTTGTTAACTTTGTTTTCTTCTAAGATGTTTTTACATTTTGTTCTCTCTACATAATGATCTGTAATCCATTAATTTTAATTCTAACCAGCATATTGAACTCTTTTAAATATGGAGCAACACAATGTTTGAGGCTGTAGCTCACAATCAAATTCATACTGTAAATTTACTGCATACCTGTTTCATCACATCTCCCCCCTGGCCCCCTCCAAACTATTTAGTTATTTATCATTGCAAATTTCTTTTCTTTTTTTTGCTATAACAAATTAAAGCTGAGAGGGACATGGGAGAAAGAGAGAGCAAGAGAGAGAGAGAGAGATGCAAGTAAAGTCAGATGTTCTTGCACAGCCCAGGTTAAGCGCTGTTAAATTATCAAAATGACTCCAACATAATTTCACTGTTATTTGGTTCTCATTTTGTCTATAGACAAAATATATAATAATAATTATAATTATAACATCAATTATATTTTTAATACTGCATCCTGGGGCGCCACGGTGGCGCATGAGTAGCACGTTCGCCTCACAGCAAGAAGGTCGCTGGTTCGATCCCCGGTTGGGGCAGGTCCCGGTTGGGCCAGTTGGCATTTCTGTGTGGAGTTTGCATGTTCTCCCCGTGGTTGCGTGGGTTTCCTCCGGGTGCTCCGGTTTCCCCCACAGTCCAAAGACATGCGGTACAGGTGAATTGGGTAAGCTAAATTGTCCATAGTGTATGTGTGCGAATGAGAATGTATGAATGTGTTTCCCAGAGATGGGTTGTGGCTGGAAGGGCATCCGCTGCGTAAAAAAAATGCCGGATAAGTTGGCGGTTCATTCCGCTGTGGCGACCCCGGATTAATAAAGGGACTAAGCCGAAAAGAAAATGAATGAATGAATGAATGAATACTGCATCCTTCCAGACCAAGCACCATTGAACTAGGAGCACAGAACAAAAAAGCCCAAACAAAAGCATTACAGAGTGCCGACGCATGAAGCCACTAATACATAAAAGACCTTGCATTTAAAGGGATCATCAGTGGTTCCCTACCTTTGAGAGTTTTTTTATTCTGTTGAACGGAAAATAAGACATTTTGAAGAATTGTGACAACCACTAGTCGCTGACCGTCATAGTCCACATACCAGTTTCCAACATCTTTTTTGTTGTTGTTGAATGTTAGATACACCACAGACAGCTCTGCAAGAGAAGGGCGAGTAAAAGCTGTAAAGTCAAATCAGAAAAGGGGAGCTTCATAAAATGGGTTTCCTCCTTGGGTGTGTGCTGAAGCCACATCAGATTACTGAGCCAATGCCAACTATGTGCTGGATGGTGTAAACTCAGCGCCTGCACTGAACTCTGGAGTACAGAACCACAGCCTGCCACCAACCTCTCTCTTGGAGGAGTTTCAGGGATGGCAGTAGAAAACTACACAACTAGATTTATGTAGCAAATGGAGAGCTCAGATTTAATGAGTTTCAGAAATCAAGTTTTTAATTGCACAATTTTTTATTGTGTTCATTTGCTAAAAAACCATAGACAGATAATAATTTATAAAAGACGAATAATAATAGAATAAAAATGAAGTTATTTGTTTTTGCAAATGAACTCTTCAAATTAATTAAAATTAATCAATAAATTATATTTAACAGTGTTAATCTGTTTCTGTTTTTCATTTCTGTTTGCCTTTTCATGATGGTAAAAACAGACCTGCACATTTATGTTAAGTTCTTCAAGAGGCATTCTTTTAGAGTGATAAATAAACAGATGAATAAACATTTTCGTGTACTCATTTTTAAAAGTTGTGATTTATTAAGCTTTAGCATGTATTATTATTGATTGCATTAAATTGCTAGAGTAAATGATATTGTTTCCGGTTTTGTGATTTATTTGTCTTTTTCATTCTTGTGCTGAAATTGGCGCATATAATGGCACGTGCGCTTGTGATTCCTGATCCTTGTCAAAATACTGTAATCTGCCAGCAGATGCCGCTGCAGCACAAACACAACATGGTCAAAACACAACAGATGGCCAAAGCAGCACTGTTCTCTGTGCACAATGCAATTTGTGTATGTAGACAGCAAAGTAAAAAAATAAATAGCAGTGTTATGGAGTACATTTATGTATGCAATTTCTTATTAGGCCTTTCCTTTTTTTAATTGTTAAAAAAAGCTATCTATCTATCTATCTATCTATCTGTCTGTCTATCTGTCTGTCTGTCTGTCTGTCTGTCTGTCTGTCTGTCTGTCTGTCTGTCTGTCTGTAATACAATTTAATTATTTAATTAATTACTAATTATTATATAATTATTATTATAAACATTGGAACATCACAAGAAGTATTGATACAAAGTGTGTGTGTGTATATACGTGTTTTTGTGAAATGTCAGGACACAAATCTGTATAATCACACAAGTATTACAAAAACGAGGTGAAATATGAGGACATTGGTGACGTCCTCATTTCTCAAAAAGCCTATAAACCCCACAGAATGAGTTTAATCAGAGAGTAAAGCTGCACACAGTCCCCTGTGATGGTTGGGTTTAGGGGTGGGGTGGTATATATAATATACGGTTTGGACAGTATAAAATGAATGGAAACATGTATAATGTACCCACTTTTCACAAAAACAAACGTGTGTGTGTGTGAAAAACAGCAAATGACATTATTTTGCCCAAATAACATGTCACTCATATCCAAATTTAAGAGAGACATATAACATGAGATAAGTCTTCCTCGTGTATATTACAAAATGTGCAAGTATGGTCAACATCCGTGATTTTTACATACAGACATAAAATGCTCTATGTAGTCCAAAAATATGTGGAAAATCGTCATTGATATGCGCTTTGTTTACGCGAGAGGATGTCATTAAGCCGCGACCGCATCTTTGACCAATCAAAAGTCAGGATTGACCTCAGGCGTATGTACTGTAGAAAGAAGGCTCTGGCGCGTAGCGACAAAACAATTACTATATTAATGCAGGTTAACGATAATATTGTCGGGAGCGTCCACTGTGGCTATTTATCCAGCTTCCACTCAAACCAAGTAAGCGAAAGCCTCCATTTACAGGGGGAGTGTGTGGGCTAGTTTGCTAATGGCAATGCTACAGTAGCTCGCCTGGCTCGTCTTTAGTTTGTTTAATACTGTCGCTGCGAGATGAACATTTCCTTATACGCAGCATTAGTATTTTACAGAAATAAGCAATAAAATAGGGTCGCTGTTGGTTTGGGTGGACAACGGAAGAATTCACCATGAACTCAAAGCGCAACAACAGTGAAAGCGGAGCGGGCAGAATCAACCCAGGCTCGGTCTCAGCATCAGCAAACAGCAGCTCATCCGCGAGCTCTTCTCACCGAAAACAAACTATCATCAACTCGTCCCACAAAGGAGAGAAGGAGGAGTGCTTGCAGAACACGGCCCGCGACAAGAACCTGTCCATCTCCACACTCAGAACTCGCCTTGGACCGACCATCCGGTCCACTCTGTCCGCGGCGGTGGACACTCTTTTGGGCGAGATCGTGACGGTGCTGTCTGAGACCCAGCGCGAGCTCCAGACCAAAGAGCAGGAGAACGAGAAGCTGAAGGTCCGGCTCGAAGTGTCCGAGAGAGAGCTCAAGACACTACAGGAGTGCCTGTGTAGCGCGCAGAAATTAATCGACCAGCTTCAGGGTCCTTTTGGAAACCCGCCCATGACGGGACATCAGGTGTACTCCACCGCTGGACACTTGAATTCGAGCCGCCTGACTCACCGGACCGCACCCGAACCGGACCCGCGCTGCTTTACTGGAGCTGAACCCGAGCTGAGTGGCGCTCTGGGCGATGCCATACACGGCTTTGACTCCAGGGAGGAATTCAAGAGCTGCCATCTCTCCATTCAGGCCGACGGGACGGTGACCAATAGCTTTTATGACCCGATATCTGTGCATTCGTCCAATATCTGTTCAGACATGAACCGACCTGGTAAGACAACACTCACCTTTACATCCATTCAGGTTCTGTTGCTCAACAACATGAAGTGATTTAGAGCAGACAACATGCAGAGTAAATTAGTACCATATTAAGTTTTTACACACCTGATGACTGAGGATATTTAGATTTTCCAAACAAATAATTTACTTCATATATTTTAATCTCAAAATGACTGGAATCATCTTGCAGTTGGAAGGATCTATCTGACATCTCTATATCGAAATCGAAGTAATCATATTCTGTTTCTGTGACAGCATGTTTATCATAGATGATCTGTGTAAGTTTTGCTATATGGAAGGCGAATCTTAAAGCTCAATATTTTAAAACATGCATTTCTTTTTTTTATCAGATTTTCTCATTCCTAAATTGAAATATCCGGTACTTGTACTTTTTCTACATTTCTGCAAACCATAATATTTTTTCTGCTTTGGCTTTTGATGTGATAAGAGAGTTATAGACTAGAATAGGCATGGGCTGGTATATGATTCTGAAGGTATGATAACCTTGGATAAAAGTATCACGGTTTCACTGTACTGTTATTTTTAAATGAAAACCTTTTTTTCCCCTTTGAACACAATATTTTTTATTTTGAAAAACATTTAAAGTATTTTGGAGCAGTAAGCATGTCAGGCTAAATAATTCAAATAAATCATTGACTTCTGCTGTCTTCATTAGTTTCAATCACACAGATTTCTAAACAATTTAAAACGGCATCTTTGAATATTTTCTGCTGGAGATACTGTTGTCTTTAATAAAAAAAATGTAAAAAAATTTTAAAAAACAATCTTACACGTACCTTAGGAACGGTATAGCAGAGAATTTTGGCGTTTTGAAACCTTGACTTTTCCAAACTGTAGCATACCTTGAAAATGGTTATGGGCCCATGCCTGGACTAAATTTGACTTGTAGTGGATTTTATCAATAACAATAACTAGGGTGAACCAAACTGGTTAAAAACAAACTAAGTATGTCCTGAAGAAAAAGTAAATTAGTCTTGATTTTTCAAATCTAGTGAAACTATGAAAATGAAATCTACCTTTTCAAGTTAAATATACATTTTGCATTTATTAATCAGTATTGCTGTTTGGTTTGTTTATTAACAAATGGAAACAAAAAATAACAATGTAATAGTACATGCTAAGGTCAACAAATGTAAGAGTCAACTTCTACAGTGTCTATTAACTTTTTTTAAACAGGAATGAACCCTCTGGCCATATTTTAATGCCAGGTTATTACCAATTAAGTTGATATAGTTTTATAAACAATTCTATAATGAAGGTAAACTCTAGCTTTCACCAGTGTTATCATCATTTGAAAACAAATCAAACTGACTTTATATACAAGACATCTAAGATTGTTATGAAGCACAACGCAGAAACAGGTTGCCAATGGGCTATACTGTATGCACTGCTAGTGTTTTTCTGCCAATGATTTATTTTTATGTGACTATTTTCAATTTCGTAAGGTTCCTTTTACTGCATCGATGTTGTAATGTAATTCAAATATAATCGGTTAAATAGACTTAAGCATCCATTTGGCAGTCAAAAAGTGACGAAAGACCGGTTAAACGCAGGCAAGCGCAAAAAACTCAATTGAAAAAATGGGGTAAAATTAAAGACATGGAATTTAATGCAGTCCAGTCTGATACCCACTTTATATCGTATCTCAGTCTTGTCGTATCGTATCTTATATCTTGTCATCATCCTTCCTTACCGGTGTATAAATGTGTGTGACAGGTGAGATGGTTGATGACAGCAGAAGACTCTCACACACCAGACCCCAAAACCCTCCCTCACACCCCGGCTTCTCCATCAAAGAGGAGCAGATTCCTGGCTCTGGACAGCTGTGTGTTCGGGGCCGAGATACTCCCACAGAAGCCGAGCATTCAGCACAGAGTGTGTGTGATCTGGCGTATGTCCACGTGGTGGAGGAAGAAGGAGGCTCCCGTTCACACCATCATCCCTCCAAACCTACACCCCCACCTCTCTCCAGGCCTCAGAACGGGCCCTCGTCTTCTCTCACAGACCCTAGTTCACCTACGCAGGGCACGTCTGGCCTTAGATCCTCAGCCCAGAGAGATTCTCCTGGTTTGGGTATGAGCACCAGGAGGAGCCCAGGGGTCGGTGGTTCATCTCCAGAAGAGCCCATCCGGCGCTCCATCTCCGAACTGATGGGGGAGGCCCCTGGGGAACGTCCTCATTTATGTCTGGAGTGCGGAAAGACCTTCCGTCTGATTTCCAGCCTGAAGAAACATCTGAGGATCCACACGGGAGAGAAACCGTACCCGTGCACCGTATGCGGCCGGCGTTTCCGAGAGTCTGGCGCTCTTAAGACTCACCTCCGCATCCACACTGGCGAAAAGCCTTATTCTTGCTCTGATTGCGGGACGCAGTTTCGACATCTGGACGGGCTGCGGAAGCATCGGCGCACACACACCGGTGAAAAGCCCTACGTGTGCAGCATCTGCGGGAAACGTCTCAGTCGCCTTCAGCATTTGAAGCACCACCAGCGCATTCACACGGGAGAGCGGCCCTGCTGCTGCCCACTTTGCCACCGAGGATTTAAAGATCCAGCCAGTCTGAGGAAGCACCTCCGCGCCCATCAGGGGGAGCCGGGGGCTGACGAAGCCATAGGGATGGCTGGTTTGGGAGAAGGCGATGGAGGATCCATGGATGATGAGGATATGAGGTTCGGGATGTGGGGAGAAGAGGAAGGGAATGACGGAGAGCCTGTGGTGGACTGTGTCTAGTCCTCATGCAGATGCAAATATCCAACATTATGGTTTTTACCATCAATTAACCTCCTTTTTTTTTCTTTTTTTTTTTTGGATGGGACAACTTTTTTTTAAACCTTTTTCTTCAAATGATAGTTAGTTCACCCAAAAAAGGTAATCATTTACTCACCCTTTGCTTGTTCAAAACCTATTTGAGTTTCTTTCTTCATTAAACATAAAGGTAGTTACTGATTGGTGGAACCCATGGACTTCCATCGTTTTCATTGTTCCTACTGTGGAAGCCTATGAGTACCATCAACCAGCATTTTCCAAAAACACCTTCATTTATGTCCAACAGAAGAAAGAAACTACATGAGGGAGAGTAAATATTGAGGTCATTTTCAGTTTTGGGCGAACTACCCCTTTAAGACTGAAAAATATTGAGGACTTAAAGACAGTCGCTGCATCTTGACCTCAAATCTGTGGTGACTTCTTGCAGCATCGACATCTTTCTTTACAGTGTGATTATGTATCTTTTAACATCATAACTTGTTCCAAATGTCAAGTACATATTATATTTGGCGACACCACAGAACTCGCATCAGAGACTGCAGATTTTGCCGCCTTTTTTTTACTATGTGTGCTGTGTTTCATTGTAGAAGCTGTTGACGCTTTGGTGGGACTAACAGGGTATATCTCGTACGATCTGTTTTTCACAACTTCTGGGTGTATTCATTGGTGTATTAATCATTGTTATGTGAAAGAGCGAGTGAGAAAGCTATTGTGGAAAAAATTAAAGCCGTAACCGTGGTTTTAGCGCACAGGCTCACACACAGGGTCAAGGGTCAAATGAGGATGTGGTGTTGAGGATGAAAGGTGCTGATCCAAAGAATCTGAAAAGGTGTCTGTCAGGGTTAATTCATGAGCTCACTTTGAGACTCCTCTGTAAAAATGTATCTACGTAACCGACTTAGCTATGTATTCATCCGCAGATTGTTTTGAAGGCTTCTTCGTTTAGAAAAGGTGTAACAAGCCAGCGAAATGAGGAAACATTAAAATGGCGCCTTCTAGTGGACATAAGAGGGAAATACTGTTACTGCCAAGTTGCTTTTTGGTTTGCTTCACAAAAGATGGAGATGTCCTTTCTGTTGTGGCCATAGCATTAGTCTGTGTGGTTTTGTGAATACTTTTATTTACACTGTTTTCTTTTTTTATATATCTATATATATATCCATTTTGTACATTCAACTTGTATATTCTGTACATTGAACTCAATTAGATTTAGCCTTAACTATCTCAAGACAGTAACTGGAACTTTTTAAAAAAGATCCATGACAATTGTTGTAATACGTTTGGACTGCTTAATCAGTTTGCTTTTTATTTTTCAATATTCCATGTGTCCCCCGTGTGATGTCGAGTTTAGAGATGTTACAGAGGTTTGACGGCTGTGTTTGTAGTCTGTTCAACAAAATGATTGTAGTCACACCCCAAAAGCATCAGACTCAATGGCCTAATACAAACATGCAGAACGGAATGTTTAAGACTCGCAACACTTCAGCCAAATTGATGGAGTCGACGAATTTAGTACGAATTTTCATTCTCTAGAATTTTACGTCATTGTAAGATAACCTAAAAATATAAGCATTTTAATAAGAAAACATTCAAATCTGTTGATTATTTTGTTAAAACAAGCTTTCCTCTCGCATATTCTTCAGTGTGTATAACCAGCCATTTTACTCTTTTATAAAAAAAAGGCACAGTCTTCATCTTTTGTCTGTAACACTTCATATTCCGAATTATGTATCACCCGTAATATAATCATTTACAATTAAATCTTTTCAAGTGTACCGTTATCGTGTGCTCTTGTGAATTTCTGTCTGTACGTTCAGCAGGTTGTGAGAGCTCCTTCAGACAGCAGTGTGTGTATATGTGAACAGCACATACAGGCCTCATGAACTTGGTCAAATAAACAGGACAGTGTTATAGGTGGGGCTGTTTTTTGAGGGAGTCTGTAGCGAAACCCTCTGTCTGTTTTCTTTTATATATGTAGTCTTTGTTTATAGTGTGTAGACCTTCTTTTCTGTTTATTCACTCAGGTTATGCCGGGGTGAGACGGTCTAAATCACAGGGTTAAACTGCACAGCAAAATTTCCAGTGTTGTTTGGAGTTGTTTTTATGGTGTTAAATTTTTTGAGTTAAAAAGTGTTATTTGTGGTGTTAATTTAACTGACATAAACACCTGCAGTGTACCTCTGTGGTCAGAGTAAGGGTTATTACAGCGAGTTAACATAATTCACACTAAAAAGGAGTTGATTCCATTTCCGGTCGCTTCACCTTACTTCCTCTTTGATTAATGGCGGACGGCACATGGAGAGCAGCTTTCTAACAGGTATATTTAACCACAAATATTCAATACATTTTTAAATGCTTCGTATTTCTCAATGTTAAATTAACATTTGTAATTATTGTAATCGAGTTTTCAAGTTTTAACTTATCAATTTATACACGACAGGCAATCGTCTGAAGCCACGAGACAGGCTGGTTCAGCGGGAAAATAAAGGTAAAGTTAAACATTTTTGAATCGGGATTTTGTATTTGAGCCTATGATGCAGCAATGATTTATTAACCGTTTGAACTATTTAAACTGTCATTGTGTTCCCTGTTCTCTTGTAGCTAGTCAACATGTGCTTGAAATTATGGCAATAAAGGCATATGAATCACGATTTAGTTGAACAGCATTATATTAACGTAGATATTTTTACGGCACAACGCAAAACATGCGGGAATTTCCATTTAGCACAGTTAACGTTATTCTCCAAACCTATGTAGTTTAGAAACTAACGTTATTAAAATATCTGTAAAGCACCAACTATGAAGACTTAGCTTTACTTTATAGCTTCAGTGTGTAACGTTATCCACGTTCACTGTTCAGTGTGATTTGGCGCGACTCGCGAGGAGTCGCGGTCGGACTGCCTGCATTCTCTTTCATTTGTGCTTTTAAACGGTGAAAATACGGTTCAAGTGAACAGACCGGATTTTCATAATACGTTCAAAACAGACGCAAAAACACTCTCGCTGTAAAATTCGTGCTTGTTGGCAAGATAGCCTGTTCACATATGATTCAATCGGTTATTATCAGTGAACTAATCGAACCGGTTCAGTAAATTGAACTGAATCATTTGAAACGGTTCGTTTTTCCGGTAAGCACCAATCCACAAATTGCTTACTTTATGACCTGTCTGATACTGCGTCTGTCTCAAAAAACAGGATTTCGAGTTTTAACTTATTCAGATACTGTAACACTAACGGAACTGCTGTGAAAATAACTGATGATGGTGAGCACGATTCGAGTAACGTTAGTGATCTTTGTGTAGTGTTTTTTTTTCTCTCCATAAGAGGGCGCTGAGCTTCACTAATAACGATTGAAAGATGCCAAGCTCAGAAGAGACGAACGAGAGCATACTGTTTTTGCTATCGGTTAGCAAAGAAGTTTCATTGTTGATATTAAGGTAGTTGCATAGTATTTATATAATATTGAAGTGATGCTGTTCAATACAGCATATGATATTGAAGTGGGCTGTTCAATACAGCGATGCTGTACATTGTATGAAGAGCATATGATAGAACTGTAAGTGTTCTAACTTTTAAAGTTCTTTCATTAACACGTACATGAAAAAAATCTTGTTTTAACCTGTGATGCGCTTTTATACAAGTGCAGCGTAATGTGCTTTTTTTATTTATATGTGCTATTCATAATAACATCAGCTTCTATTTCACCTTGGCATGAAAATGAATACAAATGAACTTGATTTAATTTGACTCATTTTACATTGTTGTAATAATTATCAGAACTAACTTTAAAACATTTAAATTTGTGCATGATTTCTAATTTTATCAAACAACCTGGAAAAAACTATAGTTTATTGTTAAAGTGTAAAGAGTCAGCTTCTAATAAGCCTATGCTTTTTTCCTTAGATCAATCAGGACTTTGGTCTGCTGTTCAATGATGAAACATCCAACAAGTTGCTTGAGGTGGGAGACCGCATTTACTTACAAGATCATCAATGAGGCGAAATCTCTAACTTCAAATGCCGATGTTCATTGTCTTATCAATTCAGCAGAAGGACAAGGATCTGAAAACGGTACGATTTCTGAGGACTTTGTAGTTTGAAATTTTATTTTATTTTTTTTGTATTTGGGAGCCTTAAGTGTGAATGTGTGCTTGCTTTATTGTAATATTAATATGTCTAACGTTTTTATTATCGTTAATACAGACTGGGATGGTGATATGTCATCTGTCCTACTCCTTCTGCATCTCCTGGCTATTTCTTCAGGGAGAAAGAAGACTAAGATCAGTCCAACAGAGGCTGTTGAAAGACTTCCATAAGGTAAAACTAACAATATTTTAGAAAGTCTTTTCATTAGTATTATTATTGAGGTTGTTAAAACCATAATGCGAAACTTTAAAAATTTACATTTTGAAACTTTTTAAAAAAGTGTATTGATACAATTGAATGCTGGTAACTTGCAGCACTTGGATTTCAACACAATTATTTATTTATATATTTGAGGAAAAATATAATTTACATCTTAAATGAACTGAGGGTTTATCAAAAAATATATAAACATTTTTGTGGTAATTTTCTTTCCTGTCACACTAATACATAATGAAGGATATGAACACATTTTATTTTTGAACTTTGGGTAAAGGTGGTTTGTGAGCTTGTTTTATTTTTAGTATTGTTTTCATTAACAAAATTGTAAGTTTCCTTACTGGTTTCCTGTATTTAATTACATGTTTTTGGTTGTTTTTGCAGTCTTGCACCAGCATTGAAGGCCATCTCAGTGAGAGGAAAGGCCACCAGCCATATCTACTAGGATCAGGAAGGATCAAGGGGAGGATCGACCATTTCTATGTGGTTATGGACAAACATCTCATCCCTTGTGCAGGAACCCGCTCCTTGAGTGCTTTTGATGAACTCTTTAAAGTCCACTACGTGTTCAACTTGACGTATGAGCAAGCCCTTGTCAACATCTTTACCTTTCTGCAGACTACAGTCTACAACATAGATGTTGGACTTACCAGCGAGTCACCAAGGGTAAAGGACCTGTGTGCAAAGCTTTCAAACTAAATGTTAAAGTGTTTCTATTGTCAAAGCTTAAAAGCAAGAGCACCTCTTTAATATCTCATTAAGGACTCTCACACAGTTTTTGACACTTGAATATGCTGTATATTTTATGTTAACTATGCATTTAAGATGCATTGTTAAAAATAAAAGTTTAAACTTGTACACTGTTTTGACTATTATTTTTTTTAACTGATCAATGCAAACTGTCCTGTAATGCAATAAACAATCTATATAATCTGTAACTAAAAATACATTTAAATATCAACCTAGGTATGTAAGAACACTATAATGAATATTATTAGTGTTAAGAAGAACACTCTTAGTGTTAAGCTATTAACACTGCAGGTGTAGTTTTAACATTTACACCGTGCAAATAGGGAAAGAGAGTGGAAAACACAGAGTTAAAAATTACACTAGCAGTGCTTTTTTTAACACTATGCAAGTGTAAAAAAAAATACTCTTTTTCAAGTGTAAATTTAACTCCATTTAGTGTGGACCTATATAAACACTGAATAAGTGTTGATTTTCACACTTTGAGAGTGAAATTAACACATCAAAATTTGCTGTGTGTTTTTGTGTTAGAACAAATCTATGCATATACATGTACAGTTGAAGGCAAAATCATCTGCCATCCTTATTCTTTTGCAAATATTTCCCAAGACAGAGCAAGGACATATCTACAGTAATTCCTATAATATTTTTTCTTCTGGAGAAAGTCTTAAGCATAAAAGCAGTTTTAGATAAAAAATAAATAATTTTTTTTAGGGTCAATGTATAATATTTCTTTCAATTGTCTACAGAACAAACCAGTGTTCTCAATGACTTTTTGACCCAATTACCCTAACTTACCCAGTTAACCTAATTAGTAAAGTCTTTATATTGCTCTGTTGAATACTAATTTCTTGCAAAGTAACTAGTAAAATAAATGAATTTTACTTAGTAAGACAAAAATAATTAGTTATTAGAAATTAGTTATTAAAACTATTAGTATTAAAACATGCTGAAAAAATTATCTTAAACAGAGCTTGGGAAATACAAATAAATAATAAAGATTTAATTGGTGGGCTATCATTTTTTGCTTACATATAACTGTACATATACACATTTCTAACTGACAGTTTTACTAACAGTTTATAAAGCTTAAATGCTTACCCTAAATGATAGAAGATTTTCTCACATCTTCAATGCCTCCTCCTTCATCTTACCCCAGATATGCTCAATAATGTTCACACCTGGTGACTGGGCTGGCCAAACCTTGACCTTCTTTCCTTTCAGCGACTTTGATGTGGAGGCTGAAGTATGAGAAAGAGTGCTATCCTGCTGAAGAATTTGCCCTCTCCTGTGGTTTGTAATGTAATGGGCAGCACAAATGTCTTGATACCTCAGGCTGTTGATGTTACCATCCACTCTGCAGATCTCTTGCACACGCTCATACTGAATGCAACCACAAACCATGGTTTTTCTTTTACCAAATTTCTGTGAGAATCTTGGGTCCATGCGGGTTCCAATAGGTCTTCTGCAGTATTTGTGATGATTGGGATGCAGTCCAACAGATGATTCATCAGAAAAATGTACCTTCTGCCACTATCTATATATCTATAAATATATAT
>CAIGQQ010033541.1:11555473-11572735 GCA_903798035.1 Danio albolineatus
TGGTTCTCAATTCCTGTCCTCGGGCCCCTCGCCCTGCACATTTTATATGTCTCTCTTATTTGACACACAAGGATCAGTGAATGGATCTCTCTGTTAATGAGATGATGAGTCTGAATCAGGCGTGTTAAGTAAAGAAGACATACAAAATGTGCAGGGCGATGGGCCCGAGGACGGCAACAGAACCACTACCCCAGGGATCGCCAAATTTGTTCCTGGAGGTCCGGTGTCCCTGCAGGGTTTAGCTCCAACTTGTCTCAAAACACCTGCCTGGATGTTTCAAGTATACCCAGTGAGAGCCTGATTATCTTATTCAGGTGTGTCTGATTAGGGCTGGAGCTAAAATCTGCAGGACACCGGACCTCCAGGACCGAGATTGGTGATCCCTTCACTACCCTAAACATTGCTTGATGCAAGACTGCTGACAAGGGCCTGTATGTGATTAAAATAATTTTACAATTAATGCACAATTGTTTAATGTAATATATTGTTAAAAGAATACTGTGTGCATGTTTAATACACAGTAAAATCAACAGTGTGAAAAATGCAGTGTTACATGTCAATAACTCCAAAAATGTTGAATTCACAATATACAGAGTTTACGACGGCACGTTGACAGAGTGGTTGCAAGGTGCAATATGATGCGATTTTCCTTTAACACTACAGGTGCAAAAGATTGTTATATGTAAGAGATACACCACAGAACAGTGTAAAAATTAATGTTACACTGATAGAACTTTCTTGATGACACTTGTTGAGTAATAACAACACTAGTGGGTGTTAAATGCCCCTAAGTGTGAAACTTTGATAACTATAGTAAGTGTAACATTCTACACTGTCAGTGTATTTATTCAGCACTTTAGAGTGCCAATATTACACTGCAAATTTAACACTACACCAGGTGTAATTTTAACGCTTGACAGATTGGGACCATATATGATCTTCAGTAGTGTTCAAATCAACACTTTAAGTGTTCAATTGACACTGCTTATTTTACTGTGTATGTTTAACTGAATTTGGCCAGCTTTCTTTTCAGCATTAGTAGTTAGTTCACGTAGTTAGTAGTAGTAGTTAGTAGTTAGTCAGTTTTTGTATCATCTGCACATTGGTACGTTGAAGGTACAATTCTGTACATTTCTGTACACATTTGTACTTTTAGGTTTTAATATGTATTTTTAAAGTACAATGTGGATTTGTAAGGAACAAAAGTGTACATTTCGAAAAGCTGCCAACAGTTGTGTACCTTTATTTCTGAGAGTGGAGGCTTTTCAAGATGTTTAGAGTGTTTTTTCAGATGAGATCATAAGATTTTGGACAAAATTAAATATTTCAGTATTCTGTTTCTCATTTAAGGGGCAGCATGGTGGCCCAGTGGTTAGCACTCACAGCAAGAAGGTCGCTGGTTTAAGTCCTGGCTGGGTCAGTTGGCATTTCTGTGTAGAGTTTGCATGTTTTCACTGTGTTCATGTGTGTTTCCTCTGGGTGCTCTGGTTTGCCTCGCAGCCCAAAGACATGCGCTACAGGTGAACTGAATAAACTAAATTGGCCGTAGTGTATGTGTGTAAATGTGAGAGTGTATCAGAATCAGAATCAGAATCAGTTTTATTGCTTAGTGTGCTTCACACACACAAGGAATTTGCTTTGGCTACAGGGTGTTTCCCAGTACTGGGTTGCAGCTGGAAGAGCATCCACTTTGTAAAACATGCTGGATAAGTTGGTGGTTCATTCTGCTGTGGCGATTCCTGATGAATAAAGGGAGTAAGCTAAAGGAAAATCAATGAATAAATGTATCAATTGAACAGGAATCACAGCGTATCATTTCTGATGGTTTAAAGTCCATAGTTTGCCTCTAATCAACCTACACCTGGAAATCAAAACAACTCATTGTTTACTCAGAGCTAAACTTCTCAACTTTATTATCTGACATAGCTGATTTGTACTCTTTTATTCAAACATTGTAAACAATGGGCCTGTACTTGCTACGTTTACCTGGCTTCCAGTTAGTTCTCTGCAACTCTCAGATGGTTGCCTGCTGAACCTAAGCAGGGCTGAGCCTGGTCAGTACTTGGATGGGAGACCGCATGGGAAAACTTGGTTGCTGCTGGAAGAGGTTTTAGTGAGGCCAGCAGGGGGTGCTAAATCTGCAGACTGTCTGGGTCCTAATTCCCCAATATAGTGAGGGGGAAACTATACTGTTCAGTGAGCTTTTGGTTGAGACTTTCAGGGCTTACTCACACTATGTGCAGTTACCTTGAACCGTGCCGAAGCACGCTTGTCCTGTCTCCCCCTACGGCCCGCACTCACATTGCATCCGAGCCAGAGCCTGCTTACATCAACGATGATGCGCTGTTCAGTTTAACAGAGGAGAAGTGCTCTCGCTGAACACAGTGGAGATTTCTTTAGTTATATAATTTTGGTTGTTTGATAAGCAGTGACGCGCAGTCAAATAATTCGCCAAACAGATCAGCCACTTTTGACGCTAATAAATGATCATAAAGTCCTCGTGCTGCAGGTATTATGAGGTTTGCTGAAGGTGCAGCAGACATGCAGCGAGGGGTTTGCGTCTTAAATAAACTATGACAGTTTGCAGTAAGAATGATTAATAAGTCCATATGAAACAGTCCCTAAAAGTGATGTTGCGTCTTTAGTTTCGGGCTCAGGCGTGCTTTGCACTCACACTACAAGCTTACCACACCAAGGCCCAAGTGAATCGCGCTCTGGCACACCTCTTTCAATTGGGCCAGGGCTGGCCAACTGAACCACGCCTGAGTCCGATTCAGAGCTATCACACTTCTCAAACGAACCAAGAAATGCACTTAGGCACGGTTCCGATAGCATAGTGTGTGTGCCCTAAACCTCACTCTCTGTAGTCACTAAAAATCCAACACACATATCCTTCGAAAAACCTGTTATTCTGGCCAAATTTGCCCACTGTCCATCATGACCTTCCAACCATATCATAATTGACTGTCACTCCATTTCCTCTCCACCAATAAGGTGTGTGGTGTCTCTTGCAGAATGGCTACCGTCGCATCATCCAGGTAAATGATGCACACTAATGGTGGATGAGGGTATTCCCCCCAACATCTGTAAAGCACTTTGAGCGTTCAGAAAAGCACTATATAAATGTAAGGAACTATTTAAATAAAGTCATGAACTACACAGTCTGATTTCTGAATGTAGCTGATTGTTTTGTTAAAAAAAATTGGCTGAGGTCATTACTTTGAAGTGCCTAAATATGGATTTCTGAATTTACAGTGAGCCCCTTCACTTGCAGTAGATGAGGAAAAATTGTGGAATGTTATCCTCCTTAACCTTAATCTCTCTTTGGCTGAAGAGGGAGACTCAAATGCATCTTAGATGCCCTGAAGGTGAGTTAATAATGAGGAAACTGTTCTTCAATTTATCCTGTAGCCATAGTGAAAATAAGCTTGACTGGAATTCAGTCTAACGATAGAGTATAATATTTCAGAGGCTTATCTGCAACAATGCTTTTAAAGTCCACAATGCCTGTATGTTTGAAAATGTAGGCATGTGTATTTTAACATAGCAATTCCTATGTGTGTTTGAGCAACTGTGCATGTGTATTATGGGTTTTGGTGTTGCATGCCTCTGTGTAGCCAAAAATGTAAGATCTGCCTGTGAACTCTCTTTCTGTGTGTGTGTGTGTGTGAGAGAGAGAGTGAGAGAGAGAGAGAGAGAGAGAGAGAGAGAGAGAGAGAGAGAGAAGCTCTCATGCAGTCATTTCCTCAGTGACTGAAAGCAAACATTCTCACTTTTCTTAGAGGAAGTGACTCAACTCATTTTCTCTAACTTTACCTCTCCATCATCCCTCTCTCACAGTTTTATCTTTGCTACGGCTGATCTTGGTCTCTTTAATTCTCCTTTTCTTGTTTACACATGTCTTCGCTATAATAATTCTCTGTGGTTTTCTGTATAAGGGTGGGGGTAAATATTTAAAACAGCAAGTTGCCTTACAATTTTGCCTACACTGTAAAAAAAATCCGTAATTTTACGGTTTATTTCCGGCAGCTGGGGTGCCGGAAATAAAAAATCGTAAAATAAAGGCCGTAAATTACAGAAATATACCGTAAAATAACAGATATTAAATTGCAGAAATTTACCAGAAATTTAAATTTAAGGAAACTTCTGTAATTTAATATTTGTCATTTTACAGTATATTCCTGTAATTTAACGGCCGTTATTTAATGTTTTTTTCTGGCAGCTGGGGTATAAATAAAGCGTAAAATTACAGATTTTATTTACAGTGTAGTCAACTTTTTTTTTTACAGTAGATCAATTATCCTTCACAGAAAATAAGTTTATTCAAGTGTGTTATTAGTAGACTAAATGTCTTTTAGACTAAAAAACAAGAAGATACTTACCTTCAACAAAAGAAGTACAACTTAGCCTAGAAAATATATTTTTTAAAACATGTATAAAAGTTATAGGCTATAAAAAAAGGTATAATAGTTTGATTGAGATATGCTTAAAATTTCCATTCTATGATTTTTTCTTGAAATAGTTCTTTACTCTTTTGATTGAACAGTCAATGAATTCCCCTCTTAAAATACACACACACACACACGTTGTTACATGTATACTGTAATATACTAAATGTTACACGTTCTACTTAAAATACTGTATATAGGCTATAAAATAAAGTATACCATACACTTAAAAAGTACTTGAACTTGAATAACACTTAATAAAATGTACTATTAAAAAACAAAACAAAGTTATTTTGATGTTTTACTTTTATTTCTTTTGCGAGGTTTGTAAATCGCCCAACGGCGCTCTTGCTGCACTCAGAAGGTAAACACTGGAAATCAGTTTGGCTCATGCAAAATAAGTGGCCCGGGGCAACACCGCATCAGTCATTGCAATTGTCCTTTTTTGTGTTTACCCACCGGGACCGCAGCGGAAGGTCGCGCGCTGCCGCCACATCGAGCGCTTGATGAGTGCGAAACGAGGGGAAAAGAAGGTGAGGAGAAGCACCGACAACAAAACCACTTTGATTCTCGCTCCTGTGCTGCTCTGGACCTCCGCCAGCTCGGCTGCCCGTGGATTGGCTCCTGCTATGCCTCTCCTCCTCCTAAACTTTCCCAAACTGTAATACGCGCACACACGCCATCCACGCAGCGACCGAAAGCAAGGAGGAGGACGAGGCTTTAAGGGAATGGGGAGTTTTCCACCTTATTCCACTGCCAGGCTGTCATTTAAAACATGTAATAATTTTCAAAAGCCTTGTAAAAATGCGCAAAACGGCCTCGACGCGGATAGTCTGTATTTTTTATCCACCGAACCGGACGTAATTTTTTCAGGTTTCTAACTTGAAACGGCACAGGAAGGCATCAGGAAAAAGTTTCTGCGCGAGGACTTTCATAGCCAGCTCTGCCTGGGAAAAGAGCGCGTGCTTGCGTACATTTTCCAAACGGGGCTCCAGCAAAACGTCTTCAGCGGTCGTGCCCGGAGGGACTGCCTGATCCGCTCAGGCTTTACGTGGATATACTGTGGGTGGTAGCGTGAATGACCTGTGTTGGCATTGAGGGATGCCAGCATGCCCTCGCTGATTGTCTCGCATCTGCTCCTCATCTGGCTCGCGCTCCCGCGGCTGGCTCTGTGCGGCGAGCGCGCGTCCACCCGCGAGCGCTTCAAAGTGGTCATCGCGCCGCTCATCTGCAAACGGACATGCCTGAAGGGTCAGTGTCAGGACACCTGCGAGCAGGGCAACAACACGACTCTCATCGGTGAAAACGGACAGTCGGCGGACACACTGACCGGGCCTGGCTTCAGAGTCGGTAAGACAGTGCAAATAGGTTTTTGCTTTTGTGTAACTGTTTGGTTCAGTCTGTTGGCAGAACTGCTCGCCAGTCAGGAACGCCAAAGTTTTTTACTCAAGAGAGCACTTATTTTCATAGATGAAGAAGAATGACCGCAAAGTTCACCCAAAATCAAACTGTTCGCAGAATGACTTGACTGGAATATTTATTCGCACACATGTTGTTCCAAACCTGTAATAGCTAGATTTCTTCAGGAAAATCTCAAGCGATATTAAACAGAACTTTATTGACTGACATGGTCAATCTTCGTTCAAGGGATACTTCACTCAAAAATGAATATCTGCTGTTAATTTACTGTAAAGCCATCCAAAACTTTTTTTTTTCAGTGAAAGTTTTTTTTTTAGAGAAACTGCTCTTTGGTTATTCATAAAATACTGTCACTTTGATAGCAAAACAACAACAAGAACAACATGTAGGCACAATAAAAGTAACATTCGAAGATTCTAGCTATGTTTTAATTGGGTTTATGGAAGAAACATGATTTTCACTACATTGTTGCCTGTAATCCACAGTCTCAGCAAACAGTTCTGAGTGCGTTTCCGAAACAGATGAGACCTAACCATTTGTGTACATTGGAGAGCAGTTGTGTTGTTGTTCATCTAATTGTACTTATGGGGCAGCACCTTACCTGTCTTATCCTGGATGCTCCAGTCATTAAAATGTCAACAATCAACATTAGCTCACGTGTGAACTTGAACCCGAGCATACATCATTAGGTCAGACTTGCTCTCCAGACTGACATGAACACATTGACTTGCTAAAGCTGTGGATTATTTAAGGAATAACTGACTACGGTCCATTGAATAGTATGCTTCGGCTGAGCATAATTTTTCTTATAATTCAATGGTCCATCGTCAGTTATTCTGCTCATACTATTAAGATGTTGTATTTAAAGACGTGTACGGTTTTTGTCTTCAGATTGCTCTTGTACGAAATTCAAATCTCATCCAAAGCCTTCTGTTGTGTTTTGATTATGTTTTTGACAAGGCTGAGAAATAATAGAAATCATTCGGCGTAGTAGTGAATTGGAACTGCAATGAACTTTTCTTAGCTTTGCGTTTCCCTTAAAATAATTGCAAGCTTTAAAAATGTTCATCAGCCAATCAGAATCAAGAATACGTTAGCATAAGTATATATGTAATGTATATATTTGACTCTCAAAGTCTCAAAGTAACTGTTAACTTCACTGTAAATAAAAAGCTGGGTTCCACACAATTCCTTCAACACAAATCTTTTAAGTTAACTTAATTGTTTTGACAAATGTAAGTGAATTGAACATAAAACAGTTAAGTTGTCTACAAAAAAACGTAAGAGATTGTGTTGTTTCAACTCATTTTAAATAAGTATAACTCATTTTTTGAGTGTTGCATATTATGAATCTCCATGAACATCTTTAATACCCCACTAAAGAAAACGAATCACCTTCATCTTGGATAGCCTGAGGGTGTATAAATTAAAAGCAAATTTTCAGAACTATCACTTTCATTGGCTTTTTAATTAAACATTGACTCTTCCAGTGAGTATGCCTAACATCCGTTTCAGTTCTTCACAGAAGAAACAAAGTCATACAGGTTGAGAATGAGTAAATTACCGCATAATTATTTCATTTTTGCATGAACTCCCGCTTTGATGTAGTATTTTTGATGGGGAAATAAATGGCACGTGAGCCTTTAAGTGGAAATGCAATAATAAGCCCCTCTCTCTCCCCCCTATATTTCTGTCTCGCTCTTGGTAATGGCTTCTGCATATTGTCTGGTTGGCAGGGTAGCTCTCGCTCAGAGCTGTATCAGATTGGATGTGGTAAGGCATGGTGCCATAAAGTCTACGCAGCAAGATCTGGACTTCACATACACACACAAACATATTCTCTTCTCTTAAGCACACACACACATACTGTACTTTCACATTCTCTTTGTTCACATAAACACACAGTCGCAGGCGACGCACCACTAAAATAGTTTGTGTGTGAATGTTAGTGTGAGAAACCCCCCTCTTTAAAGGACCGGTGCTCTAGTTTGTTATTTCAAGTAAAGAATGCCAGAAGCTGATATGCTCATTGCTCAGAGTGTATGTCTGTAAGTGTGTGTGTATGTTTAGCTCAAACATGTTTGCCTGGGTTTTTCATCAGAGTTGTTGTGATGAAAGTGATCGTTATTTTAGGTCTGCCTCTCGACAGGTTCATTTGGGGTGTGTTTGTCTCTCCTAGCTCTCTTGCACTCTCTATATTTGATTGCTGGATGCCCATGTGTTTTTGAATGAGTCAAGTCCAAAAATAAACAAATGCGGTAAAAATAAAGGAGGAAGCTGAGTCACGGCTGGGCGAAAGCTACATTTATGGAAGTCCAAAGAAGTCCACACACATTAAGCTCAAAAACTTTGACCAAGACAGTCGGTGGTTTGTGATGTGTGTGAGTGTATGAGGATGTGGGATAGGTGACTTGCTTTCTAAATAGCAAAGGTCATTTTTCCTACATAATCTTTTATTTAGCTAAGGCCAAGTTATGTGAAGGTTGTTAGTAAAAATCGCTCTAAATATAAAGCAACATCAAGTCCACACAGCCTCTTTAATGTTAAAGGGATAGTTAACCTCAAAATGAAAATTTATTAACTATTTACTCACCCTTAACTCATCACAAACCTGCCAGTGTTTCTTTCTTCTGTTGAACACAAAAGAAGATATTTTGAAGAACGCTCAAAATCAGTAACTCTTGAATTCCACAGTATTTGTTTTTCCCCTACTATGGAATTCAATGGTCTCAGCTTTCTTTAAAATATCTACTTTAGTGTTTAACAAAAGAAGGAAAATCATAAAGGTTTGGAACTATTTGAGGGTGAGTAAATGATGAGAATTCTCAGTTGTGGGTGAGCTGTCCCTTTAATGACACTAAGGAAAGATTTTTGGAGCCACTTCTTTAGTTTGCAGCTAGTGTACAATAAAAATCCTTTCAAGAGTGCCAATTTAAAGCTGAAGATGACAAAACTGCTGCACTTTCTTAGAATGAACTAAACAATATGGTTAGCTAATGTCTTTAGTTGTAT
Organism: Danio albolineatus; assembly: GCA_903798035.1. Taxonomy (NCBI): domain Eukaryota; kingdom Metazoa; phylum Chordata; class Actinopteri; order Cypriniformes; family Danionidae; genus Danio; species Danio albolineatus. The sequence continues at coordinate 11,564,353 of CAIGQQ010033541.1, forward strand.
AGTCACCCTTTTGATGTTAAATGAGGCTTTAGAATATGAATCTAGAACAAGCTTTATATAGCGATAAAACACTAATGTCATTTTTATATAAGTAGAAATAAAAGAAAAGTAATCACCTACTCACCTTTCTTCAACTTTGTCTTAGCTTTATCACAGTGGAATGAACCATCATTTATTAAAAGTATTATGTTTTTTATGAAATCTTGCATATTACATTTAAATGTTTAATTATATTTATTATTATTATTATCATTATTAAAATGACACTTTACTATTAATATTAGTTTAAAATTTTAAAAAGGATAAAACATTATGTATGTTCGTTTTTTTATTTTTAATACCATTATGTTCAATAGGACTACATTGTCTAACAAGACTACTATTTTGTGTAAAAACAGTAAAACATTCATTCATTCATTTATTTTCTTTTGGCTTAGTCTCTGATTTATCAGGGGTCACCACAGTGGAATGAAACACCAACTAAAGCTCCTATTCACCTAGAGCATGTTTTTGGACTCTGGAAACCAGAGCCCCGGAGGAAACCCATGCCAACACGGGGAGAACATGCAAACTCCACACAGAAATGACAACTGACACGACAGGACTTGAACCAGCAACCTTTTTGCTGTGAGGTGTCAGTGCTAACTACTGACCACCGTGCCGCCCCCACGGTTAAAATATTACTTCAAAAATGTGAATAAAAATGGAGAATTTGTAGGGTTATAAATGTCTATACACTTGACTTGGGATAAATTAATAAGCTGGTTAAAAACTTATTCAAAACCTTTGAATGTTAATGTGTATTGTTACCGTCACAGAAGGCCAAATGGATTAATTAAGGGAGGATTAAGGGAGAAGCTGTAATTTGAAATGGCAAAGCCAAGTGAAACTCATTTCAATAATCATAAAAAAATAAAACCCTCTCTTACAGACACTTTCAGAATTTTTAGATTTCCAAAACCTTTCTAAACCAAACCCTACACTAATATAATTACTGCTGTTTATATTGTGGACGCTCCTGCATGAGTATGTACCCTTATTTCCTCACACGAGTCCTTTTGTTTTCACAAGAATTCGAGTATTTGTCTGTCTGTCTACAAGATTATGAAAACAGACAAGAAGCTCCCACAACCTCCACGACGATATCTTTCGTAATACAACCCTGGTTAGTAATACCTCTGATTATCGTACGAGTCCATTTGTGAATTATACTCTCCTCACAAGCTCTTTTAGTTTCTAACTTATCCTTGTCCAGAGTCCAGAGTTCAGAGTGTTCAGTGGAAATAAGCGTTGCAGCAAATCTCAAATGGTATTAAAGCTGTAATCAACATTATGATAAATCTTTTTTTAATGGCATCAGTGAGTTTGCCATGAAGTATTTAACTTTTTGCTTTAAGCCTAAGTTGTCAAGATGATACATATAACATTTTTCTCCAGCTTCGTCTTTGTGGTTTCAGTCATGGAATTCATCAGACCGTCTGGAAGATCTAAAGACATACTTGCACATCGAATCATCTGACTTAACAAAGAGTTTCTACCTTATAGTTTTGTGAAGAATTGATTTTGTACTGACAGGTTCATTAGCTTACCAAGGTTCATTAGACAAAATCTGAGCTCACCAACCTTTACAGTTCAAATGAACACTAGAAGCAATAAAACATCAACAACCATTATTTTTTTTCCTTATAAGTTAAAGGGGACCTATTATGCCCCTTTTACAAGATGTAAAATAAGTCTACACACCCTAGAGTGTATGTGAATTTTCAGCTCAAAATACCCCACTCTCTCTTCTAATGGGTGGGGCTTTCCCCCTCTAATGACATGTAGAAGGGAGAATGTCAATTAAAGTGTTTCTATAGACAGTTTTATGAAGCATCATTATAAAAATAGGATTAATTCATTTTTATCATTAGAGTAGGTGTATTTACACACTGCTCCCACACAAATGTCTTTAAACCCTTAATAAAAGGGATTTTTGCATAATAGGTCCTCTCTAAAGTTTACTGGGGAGATAATGAAGATGCACTTACATAATTACAATTGCATCCAAAGATACTTCTCCTTCATTCACTTTTGGTGAATGTAATGTAGTCTTAGCCAGGAAGAGTGGATGTCTTCAGGCGGTATCCAAAGATCACTGCACTCAAAAAAAATTACTGCTGCTTGCTCAAACTACCTGTTTAAAATGAGCTGAAACAACACAATTCTTGTCATTTCTTTGGCTAATTTATTTGTTTTATGTTTAGTCCACTTAAATTTGTAAACCATTACGTTAACTTAAGCGTTTTGTGTTGTAACAACATGACGGAATTGTGTTGGTCCGACTACCTGGTTAGGGGATTTGTAGTTCCCAGCATGCTTTGTGTGGGATTGAATTAAGATAATTAAAATATTAACAATAAAAATAATCTTAGGTGTTTAAAGTTAATTGAAAGACTTGTTAGAGTTTAATCTTCACCAGTTTGAAGATTTAAAAGATTTTCATATAATTTTTTGAGACTACCACCTTGCAGAAGGTGAGTGCACCATGCTTTGGGTGTAGGCATTAGCAACAATGCAGTAACAATGCAGAGCAATAACTGTCCTAAAATGAGTTCTGAGATCAGTGTCACTCAACTGCAGACGTAAATTATGCTTAAAAATATGAAATATGCTTAAAAATGTCTCTTTTGATAATTTCAAATAAAACTAAGAGACTTCAAAATGGACGACACATAATAGACATACATGATATTATCAGACCTTTGAGTTTAAGTAAAAATACAAATGTATTAAAACTTTTATTTGATAAAATCATGTTGGACCAACTCAATTGCATTTAATTGATTATATATATATATATTTTTAGTTGGTTTTAAACAAATTTATTGGATGGAAATCCTGCCCTCAATTAAATTGAATTCATCCAATGAGTTATTTTTTTCAGTGTGGGTGTTTCAACCCTTAACCGCAACACCCTCAACATTGGTGGGTCAGCAGTGTTGGGCAAATCACTGCCCATCAACTCCCCCTGGCTTGCATCTAAGCTTCTCTCTCTTGCTCCATATCCAGTAAGAAGCTCTCTCTGCTGCCTCCCCCATCCTGCGAACAGTTAACTTTCTCTCCCTCCTCATCACCCCAATGGCTGAAAGCATCCTCCATACTGACTAAGCGGGGAATCCTCTACAGCTGACCTCAAGCCATGCCTTACAATCTTTGCCCCTACAGTCATGCAAGAGGTCCTGGTATTTGGCGCTCTTCCTTCCTGTGGCTAGACGAGGTCGGTTGGTCCCATTCCTTTGTGTTGCCCATCTTGGGCCATTTAATTCGCTCCCTCGCAGGGTAGGTTTGGCTCTCTGGGGAGTTATTGGAAAAGTCCTTCCTGAGGTCTGGAGGTGACAGGTGCTGAGATAGAGTTGCAGACATGAAAGCATGGGGCACAGATAGAGGGGAAAGGGGTCAGCAAAGGACCCTACCTGGAATTGGACTTGGGTCGCCACGAGCACCAAAACTGCTACAAACGACTGACAAACTAATATGCTGCATACATGAGCAATCCCAGCATTATGAATGTGATATTTGCAGTAAAAACTCAAAACATTAACATCATATTGAAACTTCTGTTTATATTTTACAGAACAACTAACCACGGAGTTAAGGGATCAGAAAAATACAATCTGTAAACATGTTTTGTACTTTAAATGAGGAAAATAAACATGCGTTATGAATGTCACCTAAAAGTCTGCGAGTTTACAGTATACAACATACTTTGTAGAAATTCTGTGAATTAAACTACACAGCTCAAAAGAAATAATGATAATCAAAAGGATAAGAGTCGGCTCTCTATAGAACAAACATGATTGATTTGATTTGATTTATTATTTTTGCGTTTATGAGGCAAAAGCTCCGTTATGGATGTGACAGATGTGAAATTGCCACTTGTGTGACTTTGGTAAATCAAATATAGTAGTTTGAAAACATCAACAGATACATTCATTCATTCATTTTCTTTTCGGCTTAGTCCCTTTATTAATCCGGGGTCGCCACAGCGGAATGAACCGCCAACTTATCCGGCATTTGTTTTACGCAGCGGATGCCCTTCCAGCCACAACCCATCTCTGGGAAACACATCCATACATTCTCATTCGCACACATACACTATGGAAAATTTAGCTTACCCAATTCACCTGTACTGCATGTCTTTGGACTGTGGGGGAAACCGGAGCACCCGGAGGAAACCCACGCAACCACGGGGAGAACATGAAACAGAAATGCCAACTGAAATGCCAACTGGCCCAACCGGGACCTGCCCCAACTGGGGATCGAACCAGCGACCTTCTTGCTGTGAGGCGAACGTGCTACTCACGCGCCACCGTGGCGCCTCAACAGATACATTTTTAATTTATTTTTAAAGTACTTTAAATTACTTGCTTACACAAAAAACTTAGAAACGGTTTCTGTATTTTTTTGTATTTTAAGAAAACATTTTTCATGGCAAGGTTGATATTTGCATGGAATTGCTCATATACAGTTGATGTCAAAATTATTAGCCCTCCTGTGAGAGGAGAGAAGACATTTTTAGCACATTTTATAACAAAATAGTTTAAATAAATAATTTCTAATAACTATTTCCTTTTGTTTTTGCTATTATAAGAGGATTTTTCTTGTTATTTTGCAAAATACTAGAATTCACCATAGACATAGCTTACATATGGCTAGGTTAACTAGGCAAGTTAGCTTGATTAGATAAAATTATTGGATAACAGTAGTTTGTTCTGTAACCAATCAAAAAAAATGTTAAGGGGGTAATAATATTAATGAGAACAGCAAAGCTAGAGTAAAATATACTTTCTCCGGACAAAAACTATATTGGAAATACTGTGTTAAAATTATTTGTTTTGTTAAACATCACTGAAAATGTTTGCAAAATAATTAACATTTCACATTTACATATATGTATATTAGTTTGTCGGTGGCAGTAATATGTATATATGCATGTATGTACACAGGCAGTAGCTCAGATCTGTTCCATTCTCTGGTACGAGTCCTGGTATGATTAATTCAGCAAGTGCATTTTCTTCTTCTGTAATACTTTGTTAAGAATAAGGTAAGGTTTATGGTACTTGGTGTGTTATTTTAAAATGAGATAAAGCATTCGCCCCAAACATCAGCCATGTAATTTCTCAACATGTCCATAAATTAATGTAATAAAACATTCTTACAGTCCTGTTTATGTGTTTCAGATAAAACTGAATGCTTATTAGCACAACTCAGTTGACATCTAACTTTAAAAACTGCCATGACAAATGCAAGAGGCAGCGTCATATAAATTTAGCAAAATTGTCGCTACAGGCATTTTCACAAGCCAGGGTTGTCATTAGCAGTTTGTCAAGTACCAAGAAAGCAGCCTCTTTTTCTGTTGTTGTGTCCTTCTGTTTGTCTGTCAGTGCCAGGATCAGGGTTCTGTGGTGAGAGGTGTGTAAACCCCAAACCATCCTGCACTTCTGCAGAGTGCCCAGAATGATGCCAGCACTATTCCAGTCTTCATTCACACACGCACACACACACACACACACACACACACATAAACTGCAGCTCTTTCACACGCAAGCGTCACATATTTTCTCATATTTTGGCGACTTCTGTTGATTTTCTTTATTTAGCTTGGTTTTACTTGCAGCACAGTCTGCGATCCTTCTTTACTCAAATAAAATGGACTGCAGTGCTTGCTGTGATTTAGAGTGCACAAAATAGTAAGAGCCAGATTTATTACATAACTAGATACACTAAGTCTTTTTCAGCTAATCAGGCTTTGTTCCTCCCCTTTGCTCGTATGCATGGAAAATTCATGCAGCAAGCCACAAAGGAGCAGTTTCTGAGAGGAAAACGTGTCAGAAATCCAGTTGAACATTCCAGAAGCGTGCCAATCCTGGTGTGTTTGTGAGTGTGTGAGTCAGTGGTCAGCTACCATTGGTTTTCGAATATAATGTGCAGCAGGGCTGGAACCAACATAGACTTAAAAATTGGCCAAACTGTCCCACCCTCATCAATTTTCTGATTATTATGCTACTCCATGGCTTCAAAATGTTCATAATCAAGATGTTAAACGCAAGTCTTCTAAACAGACATGATTGATTATATGAATTAGCTTTCAGTGGAAAGACATGCTTCAGGCCAAATTTGTCACAATCACCAGCGAGCTGACAGCCAGAGATTGCTGGTAAATACACACACAGCTCATGAACTACAAATCTGCTTGTAAATTGACTACATATTCAGTGATGCAACACACACACACCTGATCCAAGTAACCAGTGATTGCAAACACTCACACAGCTGAAGCTGCTGACAGACGGATAACCTGGACTATAAAATCACCACACAAACACACAGTCATCGCGGAGTCTTTTTTACTTTAAGTGACATAACATCGCGGTTCCTTAGTCCTGTCTTTCCGTATTTTGATCCCTGCCTTGTGTATTTACCAGCGATCTCTGGCTGTTAGCTCGCTAGTGATCGTCACAAAATTAGAGCAAAACATGGACAAACACATCCTTATATCAAATTTTAATACAGCATAGCTTTTTCTCAAATTGCAGTGTTTATTAGCTTATGAGCTTGTAACAACTTGAGAAAATGATGACATCCCCCTCTAAAAAAAACAAACACATTTTTTAGTGTCATTGACCTTTAGTTTCTCAGTCATTTCCCATTGCCATACCTTTTAATCTATGCTTTGCATTTGACTTTTATTTCCAAATCTTCCCTAACGATTCCATACACCTTCTTCACAACAAAGCAAAGCCAAGTGAGACACAGTTGGCATAATTGGTCTTGTCAGTCAAAGACTTTGAAATACCAATTAGAGGTGGTGTTGGAAAGTGATAAGAGAACACTGTGTATAAGTGAGTGTCTGTGTTTTAGGGAGAGGTGGCAGCTGTGGGCTCTTTTAAAGGCCAATATTGAAACTCAGGCCCTTAAACAAGCATTCTGGTTTACTCAGAGTAAACTCGCTGCTTTTCACTGTGAGAATGAGGCCAGTTATTTAAAGCAGAGCAAAGGAATGTGTGTATATATATATATGTATATGTGTGTGTGTGTGTGTGTGTTTGTCATTGGCCGCTTACCCAGTGGTTATTCACAAGTGAAAACATCTAAAGGTTAACGATAGGCAGGGTTTTTGAGCGATAGGGCTAATTTAATTCTCTTTTACAAGCTCCTTTATTGATGTTAGCACTATTTATATATATTTGATAAGACATCCCTTCCATTCTCTCATTTGATATTTGATATTCAAACACATGGTTGACCCAAAAATGTATATCATTACTTTTTTACCTAGCCCCATATCTTCCCAAAACTCTATGACTGACCTTTTTCCAGGGAACAGTGTGTATGTAAGAACTCTAAATATCTACCACTAAGTTACACAAATGGAGGAAGGTCACAAAGAATTGTTATTGGGGATTAAATGGTGCATGATAGACATTAATTAGGGCACTGGTTTTTACACAGATGAAATTTAGGCCATGAGAAAAAAAATTCAAACTTTCCATAATATTTCTGAAGTTTTTCTATACTGAAAGTGTGGAAAGATTAATATTTGATGAACAGCTGGCATGTTGTTAAACTACAATACAATCCATGGAACATGCTGTGCTTTTATTCTAATTTAAGTCCTTCTTTTGTTTTGTTTTTTAGCATATTTTAGTTCCAACCTCTCACGATCACCAGCGATCTCCACAGTCAGAGATCGCTAGTTGACACACACATTTCCGTGAACTACAGATTGGCTAAAGGACTACAACTCCAGTCATGCAGCGCACACACACACTCCTGCTCCATATCACGACTGATTGCATACACACCACCAGAGGACCGTCAAAGACTGATTACACTCACTACATAAGCAGCACATACACACACAATCTTTGCTGATTATTATTCTCTGTATTGTGACCTTACAACGCGTTTCTTTTGTTCCTGTTTTTCTGTGTTTTCGATCCTAGCCTTGTTATTTGTTTATCCTTGTCTGCTGCCAGCCTTATTGACCTTCCACCTGTTTACGACTACGATTTTGATTACCTGTATGAATCTGTTTGCCCCCGATAACTGCTGCTATACTGACTTTTAATATTAAACTGCACTTGGATCTTCATCACCGTTGTCTATGTCACCAACCATTATACAACCTCAATTAAACACACCTGAACCAGCTAATCAAGCTCTTTCTAAGTGTACAAGACACTTCCAGGGAGGTGTGTTAAAGGAAGTTGTAGCTAAAGTATGCAGGACACCAGCCCTCCAGGGCCGAGTTTGGACAGCCCTGGTTTAGATGAATATGTCAATATACCATATGTTACGTTTCACGTATGTTTTGTGGTGTTTTGTTATTTGTTTTCTG
>CAIGQQ010033541.1:11576476-11613473 GCA_903798035.1 Danio albolineatus
CCTCCTAAATGAGCATTTTTCTTAAGCTCTTGTGGGTTGGTTTAGTACTTTCACTTTTTTTGTCAATGAATATGATATTTTCAATGCCTGTAAAGTAAAATAACTTAACATAAACATAGAAGGCTGAGAAAAATGACATTTCAGAAGGCATTTTTTGTTTCTTTTTGCATATCATATATAATTTTTATAAATCCAAGCCTGTCTGAAAATCCTAAACCGATTTCCCCCTACCCTTACATAACAGAAGGGAAGTCCTATACATAATTGGGGGCAATCTGCCCTGTTAACATAGATCCCTCTATTCAGCCTCATTTTTATATTGCGCAAATATATTTTACGCTGAACTGCTTCACCATCATAGGTCTGTTTTTGTGAAAACGTTTTTGTCCATGTTAAATATAAAACAATGTAAAGATGTGGCCTGCTGTGGTGGTGCTACTCATCCGGTCTGCAGCAGGATGGAGAAGGTTGTTTGCCAGATGTTTATGAAACTGTTCTTCCCTTGCAGCCACCATTGTTGTTGTTGTATTTAGGGTGTACATGCGGGCAGCATGACGCATTTAAAACCCTGCCTGCTGTAGGACAGGCTGTTGGATTGTTCGAAATCAGTGTACTTTTTAAAATTCAATTCATGTTTATTTCTTTAGCACTTTTACAATGTAGATTGTGTCAAAGCAGCTTAACATAGAAGTTTTAGTAAATTGAAACTGCGTCAGTCCAGTTTTCAGAGTTGAAGTTCAGATTAGTTCAGTTCAGTGTGGTTTAATTTTCACTGCTGAAAGTCCAAACATTGAAGAGCAAATCCATCGATGCACAGCTCCACAAGTCCCGAACCATGCAAGCCAGTGGTGACAGTGGCGAGGAACAAACTTCCCCATTTGACAAAGTGAAGGAAGAAAAAAAAAAACAGGAGGAATAACCAGGCTCAGTTGGGCACGACCATTTCTCCTCTGGCCAAACTTCTTTTGCCGAGCTGCAGTCTTGGCGCTGGAGGCTGAAGAACGCTGGACATCCATTGCGGAGAACCGCAGGTGTGAGTAGGTCACCAGTGGGTGTTCAGGCTGGCCCACAGGATCAAGCGGAGACTCGTCTGTCACTGTGGTCTTTCAGGAAGCAGTCTCATGCTCTCCGCTCCTCCATGACCACCACAGCATCAGCTCAGGATACCTCCGCTCAGCTTTTTTAAACTTCTTTTTGCCCTCATAACATCAGAACAGAGCAGTTACATAGTCAATGAGTTGAATCAATTTTACTCCACAACTGCTACATAAATGCATTCACTAACTTATCAGAAACATTTTAGTGCAGTTTAGAATCTGTAACTTCTTCCTCTCTGACTGCAGTTTGATTATGTAAGGCTTTAATCCTCGTTTGGTAATTTGTGACATTTTGGCTGCATGAGATTTTCTTATTTCGTTGATTTCTGAGTTTCAGAATAATATGTACAGGCCTGTCATAATAAGGAATTTTTGTTGTGCGATATATTGTCACAGAAATTGTTGCAATAATTGTTATCGTTGTCATTTTGAGATAATTTTATGCCACTCGTTATATAATGATTATATAATATATATATAAAATAATGCAAATAGCCATAAACACTTCTACACAAATACTTATCATTCTTAAGGTTATTTAGATTCTATAATTTGATGTTAAAAAAGGCACATGTCCTATTACACATACCATTAAATGTCCTATTAGGTAAATGTTCAATTATAAACTGTCACAGGGGATGTACATTGTAAATGTCATTGTAAAATGGCTTTCAAGAGTTCACACTTAGCTGATGATTGATAATAAAAGCGTATTTGGCATGCTGTCTTGGGAGAGAGCCCTGAGTTCAGAATATCCTTGAGCCTGGGGCTCCCTCCCGTTTAAAGGGCGAGAGGAGAGTTTGAGCTCAGGTAAGTCTCGAGAACTCCCCCCGCTTGTGAACGTGCTGAGATATATCTGACTAGAGTTGCCTTAAGAGGCTATTTAAAGTAGTCAATTTACTTATGTTGTATGTTTTTTGGACAATGGGAGGAAACTGGAGAACCCGGGGAAAACCCACGCGAACACGGGGAGAACATGCAAACTCCACACAGAAACGCCAACTAGCTCGGGGAGAGGCTGAGCCATCTGCGTTCTTGCTGTGAGTCAACAGTGCTAACCACTGGGCCACCGTGCCGCCCTATCAGAGAAGGGGAGGAGTTGGGGTGGAAGGGGGATTCTTCAAGACGAAGATGACTGGAGTAGAAAGCTTTGGTAATTTATAGTGTGTCAGGATTCGTCTGATTGGTGTAATATGCTGAGCTGATGTGGTACCAGCTGTGTTCAATCATAAGCATGTGATCCTCTCGAAATTTAGTTTATAAATAAAGCCCACTTAAAGTTATTTACAAACAGTATATATATTGCAATGCCCCCCAAAATTGAGGTCATCTCCAAGTATTGCACAATAAGTCGATATATTGATAATTGTGACAGGCCTAAGCATGTAGGCTCATTTGCATTTAAAGTGAAACAAAAAATGTTTTTCCTCATACCCAAATGGGGCAGAAATGATAAGCTATAATTAATGATCTGTGAAGCAGTTTGAGCTGAAAGATCACAGACACATTGTGGGGTCTACATAGATTTATATTACGTCTGGTGAAAAGGGAAACTATTTCTCCTTTAATGCTACACTTTCCCTCAAGGTGTTATGAAAATGTTTAAAAGAAAATTCTTCTGTATTCACCAGAAAGAGGCATCTATACTTGCTAGAATCCTAATATTTGTGTTTATGTGGTATTTATGTGGGTGTGTTTATGTATGTTGATATATGGCATTGAACATGTACACGGCCTTCTAGTAAACCCCCTCTCTTTTGTAAAATCTCTCTGATGTTTTTACGACTGTCATGTTGAACACAGCTGATAGTGATTACATATATAGTCTATGTTTTTCCATGAAACTTGGGTTCAGTATTATCATGGGTGTGTGCTTGTTGTTTTTGTTATTATGTATCCCACAGATATAAACAGAGACCCACTACGGGCTTTTGTCAAGAAACTGAATTAGGTTAAATTTTCTTTTGCCCTACCCTCAGTTTGACACTAATGGCCACTTTTATATTTTCCGTATGTTTGTGTTTAGAACAGCAAATTATAGTTGCTAACTTGTAATTTAGTGGCAGGGTTTGTTGGTGTGTTTGTTAGAATCTTTTTTAGCAGATAGGTTATCTGGTGTTGTGTTAGGTAATGCGTTAAGAGGGATGTTTGTTATTTCTTAGCAAATTCAAGACATGTGTTACAGTTGACAGTGAATTGAATTTCAGTTTACTAAAATCAGAGTGAAACACATTCTCACATACTGGCAGCTCTTATATTTTATACACTACCATTTGAAAGATAAGCCATGAGATTTTCTTTTGGAAGAAATTATTATTTACATCAAAAAAATTCACCAGCTTGTGAATATCCATGTCCATGTTACAGTGCATGTTAGGTAGTGTTTTACTGATGACCATAATCATGAGCACCAACCACCAATTACATGTCTGAGCAATTCTGCTCAATTGAACTGTAAGGTTATGATATATGCATCACTTATTCAGCTTGAACTTTCAACCTGGTTTTCTCAGATTAGGTGTGAAGGGTTGGCTTATTAAAATTAATCATAATATATAATATCCAGTGGTGTTTACTGATATGATGAAAGGCAAGTCAGTGGTTGCCCAGACATATATTTAAAAATAAATTACAAGAATTTGGTAAAATCAAATCAATCCTCTTTACACTTTGTTATGTATAAACATGGTTTCCGTTGACCACACTCGCCTGTAGGTGTTGAAGCTTATCTGAACTGAATAACCCTGCTGCTGAGGCATTTGTGACTAATGTTGGCTGGTGTGAAAGTGATTTGTGAGAAGGTGGCTGACTGTGAAAGCACTGGTGTTTCATTAATGAGTCCCTGTTTCTTACATTTACCATGCATATATGTATATGTATAATATTTGGTGTATTAGTAAGTGTAAAATGTTTAAATAATTGTTTAAATACCTATAAATACATCATTGGGTAATGTTTATGTCATGCGTCTTTCTGCCAGGCAGAGCCAGCTCTCAGTATGTGTCTGAGCTTGCTGGCCTTTGAGCCAGGGTATCTGAGGAATGTGAACATTTCTTTGCTTCTTCGCCACTGTACCAGTGGTACTGTACCACTGCACACATGTGCATTTATGAAGACTTTTTATGGGCAAGACGGTTTTTATAATTTGTTAATCATTTTTTCTTTTCTCTCAACCCTACCCCGACCCAACATAACCCTTACAGAAATCCTCTTTGTGCATTTTTTCATTTAAAAAACAACAATAACGTACGTTTATAAACTGATTTCATTGTGAGGCCTGACAATATGGCGTGCACTGTCAAAAAATATTCAGTTTTTACTGAGCTGTTTATTAAGAATCTTTTGTTATTCCAATCACAAGTGGACAACTCTAAATACCATCATGCAGGTGTAAATGGGATCTGAATCAAAAAGCTGCTGCTCTCAGTAACAGTACATTATAGCCTCCCTTTACGCTGATATGTAAATTGTAAGATTGCTTTGCAATATTAGACTGAAAGATCATAAAGGGCTTAGATACACCATCCTCTCAGAGATATCACAGTTTCTACAGGTAATTTAGAACTGTATGCATTTTTAATGCTTTTTATATATTTGACATGCCATACAAGATGCATGATAACTGACATTTCTATTTCCACAGAGTTTTACGTAGATGGAACAATTAAACTATTATATTATAAGCTCAAGAGTGAGGAGATAACTTAAAAATTATTTGATGATATTAGTCTGGAAAGAAACTCCCAGGAGGTACATTCAGAATTCAAATGCAAGAGAAATTACTGTTGAAGAATACGGTCACACTTTATTTTGATGGTCCATTTGTTGAATTTAAGTTACATTGCAACTATTTCTCATTCGATTATAAGTAGACTTTTTGGTTGGAGTTAGTTGACATGTACTTGCAAAGTTTCTTTTAGTCAGTTTAATGTCTGTTGAAGGAGCATATCAACAGATATTAAGCAGACAGTCTACTAATACTCAAATGGACCGTCGAAATAAAGTGTTGCCAAGAATACTTTTGTAGTATGGGTCTAAAGTTCAAATTTTAAAATACAGCTTTTTTGTCCTTTCAACAAGAAAAATATTTGATTATTTTACAACAGTGCAGCACGGTGGCTCAATGTTTAGCACTGTTGCCTCGCAGCAAGAAGGTTGCTGGTTCTATTTCTATTGTACCATCTAAAATACCTTTTTGAAAAACTACAGAATCCTCCATTTTGACCATCAACAGGCTGCAACCATGTCCTGAATTCTTCATCTTTCAGCCACATTTTTTTGTAATTTGCAGTCCCCTATTTTTCTGCTTCAATTTTACTTTTTTTCCATGTTTGACATTTTCCAAAAAGCCAACATCACAGAAATTAAGCTTTAATGACACTAAGCGATAATGAATGAAAATAATTTAACATACAGGCTACGTTCAAAATATGTTTGTATTTTTTTCTTAAAATTAACATAAAAATGTTATGCCAGTAAGAATGAAATGTTATAATTTTTAATTACATTTGAGGCCTTAATTTTCACAAAATCAGTTTAATGAGTTAATGCTGTTCAATTCCCATGCAACATTGGAAATGAGGAAAGTAACTAAAAAGTGAGAGAGAAAAAAAGACAAATTAAAACACCAGGTGTAAACAGAAATATCTCTCCTTTGTTTTGACCCAGTTAACCAAAATGCATTTTAATACCAGGTGTTAACAAGGCCTCTGTGGGGACATTTGGTCCTCATAATGTCCCGTCGGTTAAACAAGTTTACACACCCCTAATGGTCAAGTTCCTACCCAGCCACTGATTCAATATAGGAAAATGGCTTTTTTGGCATCCAAAACACATGTGAATGTTTTAAACGGTCTCATTTTTTCCCTTTCCACTATCTGTCATTTACCTCTGTTTTCATTTTCCTTTCTTCCAAACCTCAGAAACCATTGTACCTAGTTGTTACTTTGTTTTGTAAAATACTTTATTGCCAGGATAGTTTACTGGATGTGTTTTAAAAGAAAGTATTAGCACTAAGTGAGTCTCTGTGTGGGTTGAAATGTCTGTATGTGGTTTCAAAAAGTCAGAGCACATAAATTTCTTAATACCTCTTCTTGCGAAAGATACATTTTTGGGGTTGAAGACTTTTTTTTTTGAGCACGAGATGAGATAAACAGAAACAAACAGAGATGAAAAGCTCACTTAGAACTACATTGTGCTAACGGTTTTATTTTTGTTTTGTTACATGATTGTCTGTTTTTGTCAAATTAAGCCCTAAAGCTTCTTTCTTATGAAGCGTATTGTTAATGTCATTAACTTAGTGTTAACTATGAAGAAAAAAAAATAAAGTTATTAAAAATATAAATATTAAAACATAAAAGAGCCTCACATCAAGAAGGTCGCTGTTTTGAGCCCCGGCTGGGCCAGTTGGCGTTTCTGTGTGGAGTTTGCATGATCTCCTTGTGTGGTCGTGGGTTTCCTCTGGGTGCTCCTGTTTCCCCCACAGTCTAAAGACATACGGTATGGGAATAAACTAAATTGGCCGTAGTTCATGTGTGTGTGTGTGTGAATGAGTGTGTATGGATATTTTCCACTACTGGGCTGCGGCTAAAAGGGCATCTGCTGCGTAAGACATGCTGGATAAGTTTGTGGTTTATCCGCTGTGCTGACCCCTGATGAATAAAGGGACTAAGCCGAAGGAAAATTAATGAATGAAGGAAAAGAGAGTTTTCAACACAACTGCAAGATAAACAATATCATGAGAATCACTTTCATACTGATTTTTTTCCCCAATTGGTTATTGACAAAAACATTTGAGAGCATTTCGGAGTTCATTCTGCTTTAAAAGGTTCGGTAAAAAGTACGGTGGCCTAGAGAGCAAATATGCATTCAAATACAGAAACACAATGCAAAAATTGCAGACCACAACAGAAATTTTCAGAGAACCTTAAAAAAGGTGAAATTTGTCTGATTCTTGTTTAGATGAAGCTTTTTAGAGGAGGTTTGAGCATCACTTTTTGGGGTCCCCAGACACATTTCCATTGCAGTCTGATCTGGAGAACATTTTTGTATTTGTATATGTTGAGTGAGAATTTGCATACGTTTTAAATCAAGATGATGATGTTTGGTAACACTTTTACGCAAAGGGGGTGTTTATAAAACTGTCATGACATCTGTAATCGTGATATGACACCGGAATGTGAAATTCCCTTCATAGTTCTATGTTACTGGAAGTAAACACGCACACCCTTGAATCTCGTAAGCTCACCAGCGCCATCATGTACAATTAGCCCATTCCCAAGTAAAAGTAGGAACACCCACAAAAAAGGGGACACCATACTGTCAGTCGGTGCCGTCTTGCTGATGAGATGTTAAACTTAGGTCCTGACTCTCTGTGGTCATTAAAATAATTCCATGGCACTTGTAAAGAGTAGGGGTGTCCTGGCAAAATTCCCACCATTGGCCCCTACCCATCATGGTCTCCCAATCATCCCATTCACCACATTGGCTCTACCACTGTCTCTCCACTCCATCTATAGCTGGTGTGTGGTGAGCGCACTGGCATCGTAGTCCTGTGGCTGACGTCACATCATCCAAGTGGATGCTGCACCCCCCCCCCCCCCCATTACATTACATCACATCATTTCTAAATAACGCAGGTATTTAGCAGATTGGTACTGTATCTTTGTTATCTTAGCATCTTAACATCTTAGCATTACAATACAACACCTGTCAGTGTTAACATTACATTGCCAAGACAGCATAAGGTGTTTTAAATCTGTCATAAACATGATTGTCACAAGGTCATTATATTGACATGTTTTTTTATGTAATTATTTTTATGAGCTAAAATAACCCACCAAAATCATCTATAACCACGATATATTGTCATACATCAGCCCAAGACTTTACCAGAATGATGACCAGAACATAAATGAGATAATACATTATTAATCGATCTTCAGGAATGTTTTAAGAACATAATCAGATTTTTTCCATGTGTGTCTCAGATTAGAGCACTTCACCTGATGTGAACCCCGCTGTAGTGAAGCTGATTTATCCCACTGCTGTGGCAGCTTTATAGGTTCAGCTGCCTGCTTTTTATACCGTGAGGTGTGAGAAAGCTGGTATGAAGCTTTCAGCATCTTACTGTAAATACATAGTGATTTTCAAGCAGGCAGTGGATTAGACGAGCACAGCAGACACACCCCTGACAAACCCACAGAAAATCATCACACGCTCTGACCAATCATACACACCCCACCCATTAACACACACACGCGCACGCACACACACACACACATGCACACTCACACACACACACACACACACACACACACACACACACACACATACACACACACACACTGGTCTGCCGAATCCATTATCATTCGCTTTGGCTCAGACAAAGAGTAAGAAATGTATTTGACATTCCTCAGAAATCATAAGCACACAATAAGTTATATACTTTATAGAGGTTTTGTCAGAGTTACGGCCCTTCTGAGATTAAATTAAATAATACATAAGAAAAAAGAGGCAGATTTAGACAGTAAGAATAAATTTCAGGTATAAGAGAGCAAGATATACTAAAAAAAAAGGCCCAGATGCCTTGGGAACTAAACGCTGCTGGGAAAAGTCGCATGTATGTGTGCGAGTAGTGGCGTAGTGAAGTCTAAAGCTGTATTTTCGAAACCTCTGTCTGTCTGGAGCTCTGCAATTAACTCAGCAAGCACAGACACACTGAAACATTCCCACACACACACACACATATACATACATGCAAATCCATGTCAACTTATGAAATCATAAGCAAAACTATTTTTGTTTAGGCGTAAAAGACTAGTACACTTAGTGCAAGCCAGTTGATTGGTAATTTCCCTTACTTTACACTTTTTATTTAATGAAAACTTATTATGGAATTCTGACAAACATTTTTGAAATAGTGAAGGCCAAATTATCTTATACTTCAAGAGAAGTGCTATAATGACATTACAAGAATTTCCTTTTCGTTTGATGGTATTATAAAGAAGTTTGATTATTTTTTTCAGTGAGCACTCTTATATACAGGTTTCAAATCGAGCTTTTTGCAGCAATGCCAAGGAAACAAAGGCTAATTTCTGATTTACTTTCAGTGAACATTTCTTGAAAGAAATGACACCTTTTTAGTGTAAAGAATGTGTATATAATCTAAAAAAGATTTTGTGGATGTGAAAGGTTCTTCAGGGGGCATAAATACCAATACAGAACCTTTATTTTTGGGCATTAAATCTTTTTTTGTGCACACAAAAAACAGACAAAACAACAATTATCATTCAATATGTGTCTGCTGTGATTATTAGTCCGTTAGAAAGACAAAAATAAATGAAGGAAGGAAAAAAACAAAAACAAATAGATTAAGCTTCATAACGTGTCATTTCCTTTTTTGGTTTTGGTTTTATATAGAAATTTTGACTTGTTTGTTTACGTCTGTCTCATAAAGTCTCAAAGTCATCCTATTTTTGTGTGAAATCAGAATGGCTTTGTGTGAGAGTGTGTGTGGGTGTGTGTGGGTGGTAGTCATGCGCATGCAGACAGACTCCGGCCAGCTGTAATTGTTTCCGTGTGTTGTTCTCATCAAGCTACAGGAGAAGCGAGTTCGCCACTGCCAGCCTCATCACATGCCTTTGTGCTACTCTGAAGCTCCACTGGTTAAGTAGAATCAAGAATCTGACAGCATATTTGTATTATTTGCAGTCTCCCGACATGCTTTTTGGCTCAATCATGATTTGTATTTCATGCCTAATCAGAAAAGGTAGATGTGCCAAAGACTAGTCCAAAAAATTACTCTGCGGGCAAACAAATGCAGGAGATTTTGTGAATTTTGTAGATGTAAGAAAAATATATAGGAAAAAATTGAAAAAGATCTGTGTTTATTTGGATTATCCTATTATTTGGAGGTAAAAAAAAAACTGTTGAAATTTGCAATGTGTAATTTTTTTTTTTGGGGGGGGGGGGGGGGGGAGGGTGGGGAGAGGAGGAATGTGCAACACTAATTAAATGACTAAAAAGCTACTTTACAAATGAAATTATATAATGTACAACTGTTATATATGTAATATCACTAAGATACAAAAAAACATGTCAACATAATTTTATGTCAAATTTGATTACAAAAAAGCATTTATAAAGATGTAAAATATGTCATATAATAACTTTAATTTAAATTATATATTCAAATAACTTCACTTTCATGTTCACCAAACTACTCTATCACCAGTCTTGCTGTGTGTATTGGTGCATTATCATCCTGATACAAGACATCTCCTTCAGGATAAAAGTTTTGAAGCATGGTCCTCGAGAATGGTTCGGTAGTTCTTTACAGTGACCCAGTGTCCATCTAGCAGAAGTATTGGGCCTAGGAAATGCCATGATATTGCAGTCCAAACCATCACTGATCCACCTCCATGCTTCACTCTGGAGATGCAACAGTTTGGGTGGTACGCTTCTTTGGGGCTTCTCCACACCGTAACTCTCCCGGACAGTGAAGGCGGACTCATTGTTCACATTGTGCACAGCCCAAGATTTACACTGTTTAGCAGTCAATGAAGAGTTTGGGTGGAAACAGGAGAGATGAGATGCATATTTAATTCTGCAGTGAGTTGGACAGCAGCTGTTTTATGTTTTTTTTAATACAATCCGGGTTGCCCACAGTTACTCCTGTTGGATGTGTTTTGTCCTTCTTGGTGATATGCTGACATTACTCTGGATACTGTGACTCTTGATACATCACAAAGACTTGCTGTCTTGGTCACAGATGTGCCAGCAAGCAAATCTGCACCAACAATTTTCAACAATATGTAAGGTTTCACTTTTTTGCATTGTAATTTTCCTCAACTTTTAAATCCATCACTTTAGGAACTCTAGACTCCGTTCATCAAATGCCATGCTTTCTGTCGAAATTGTCAGTCAGTTTTAAATTCATTAAAAGTTTTGATTGATTTTAGATTTCATGTCATCTCCAACCTTTCCTTCAGATGTTGAATAATTTATAGAGTAGCTCTTTGTGGGCCAGAACAAAATAACAAACAGACAGTGGATTTTCCCCTCTGAAACCACCATGAGCTGGTATTGAATAATGATGTTACTTGTGCCAGTGTTCCAGAATAATCTGGTTAAGCCTTGCTTGATGCTTCAACCCACATAAGTGGATCTAACCAAACCACAGTCTGACACATCAAGATAGAAAGCACTTAGTCTGAATCCATGTTTAAATGAGGTCTTACACTTTCATGACTGTGCAAAATGAAAATAATAATAATAATAATAATATATATATAATGCAGTTTGCAAAAACTTTTGCACTCTTAAAGATTTAGTCTGTTCTTCTTTTGTTATAAAAATGAAAGCATTTTCCACTGTTTTATTCATCTTATTATTATCATTAACATATACAATGGTCACCAGAGAGTTTGATCAGATAATTTATCAGGTTTCTGGCACTAAAACTTTTGTATAGGGCTAATGTCTTACACGTATCATCCTAAACCTCCATTGATATGCAGACTAACACAGTAATTTGAGAGAGATTAAATCACTAAATTGCCAAAACCTGTGTATCTTTTAAAAGTGTTCAGCAGCATATTTTCTAATTTTGAAGCTGTAAGATTAACTGCTTCAAGAACACTGATGTTAGTACCTTGCTACTCAGAAATTTAATGGAGCTTCTTAGTTACAGGACTATTTTATTGATAAAATTGTGGGTCAGCAGGTATCTGTTTAGATGTGTATGGGAAAGAGTTTTCTGTAGATTATGAAATGTGTTGAAGACAAAAAACATGGAAATAGTTGATCGTTTTCATTCTATGAATTCACCAAATTAATTGAACTAAGCAAATAGGTTACTGCATGAATGATAATGTTTCAGCTTGTAGCAAGTTAATTAACACTATGCTCAGAGCAGCTTCTTGTTCTCCATTTCTTAAACAACCATGTCAGAAGACACATCACGTAGTAGTGGAAAGGTTGTTCATGTGTTTCAGAAGGGTCAAATTATTGCCATGCTTGAATCAAATAAACATCTAAGAAAATGCCACAGTTGGTCAGATCTAGGTTCAGCAGTGTTATGTGGCCAAAGAATGAGGTCAGCTGACTAAATATGCTGAATGACCAGGTTACTTAACATAGTTTTTCTTCCCTGATGGCATGAGGGTTCATTCTCAGGATTCAAATTGTGGCTTAAATTGTGAAAGAAGGGTTCAGGGAGCATGAAATATTTTTTTTACACATGGATTGGCCACCACAGGGTCCAGACTTTAACCCTATTGAAAATCTTTGGATTGTGCAGAAGTCTGACTGTCCTATCATCAATACGAGATCTAATAAATAATAATTAATGCAACTGGACGGAAATAATATTAAGTGTTGCAAAAGCACATTGAAATTAAATACGTGCCATGATGTGTGTGACTTTTTTTGGGATAAGCAAGTGTATAAAATGTGTACGATTTTAAAAAATTGTTAAATCCTTATGTTGCTTGTCTAATCAGTGATCTGTGTGTGTGTCTGCAGTGGTGTGTCCTCTGACCTGTATGAATGGAGGAGTGTGCAGCACCCGCACACACTGTCTCTGTCCACCAGGCTTCACAGGACGCCTCTGCCAGTACCCACTGCGAACTCAAGCTACTCGTGGCAACAAGCAGCCTGTGTACACTGTGCAGGTGCCCATTTCTTTCACATTAAGAAATCAAATACAATCACATGTAGGAGGTCATATATTCTAAATACATGAGGGTTTTGTTAGATCCTGGTGTTGTTAAGATCAATAAATGACAGAATAATTGTATCTGTGCAGGTGGTGCCAGGTGAGTCTCAGAGTCTGTCTGAGTCTGTTGGTGCAGGTGGACGACAGCAGATGACACAAACACACTCTGTGTTTACTCTGCAAGGGACAGGACATCACTCTTCTGAAGGTACCTGGTACACAGGACACATTCACATTCACCCAACCTGAATCATAACCAGATATTTGTTATTTTCCATTAAACAGTGATCAAATGACTAAAGCTCATTCTGTGGCAAACATAACATTTTGTGTGTCTGTTTGTGAGGTTAGTCTTTATAGGCATTTGAATCTAAAGCATTTGAAGAGAATGACTTACAGTAACAAAATCAATTGTCAAATGGCCCCTCGAGACGCTCCGAGATAGGGGTGGAGCACTACGAGCAGAGGGAGGAGTGGGTGTGGCTGGCAGTGCAGGGGAAAAAGAGACAACTGTTGTCAGTTGGCTGACAAAATGATACACAAACCAAGAGGACACTCATTATTTCATAGTTTACAATGTTAAAATGCAAAGAAATAAACAGTAAGTAATTTAATGCCCTGCTACATTTGTTATTCATAATTTCATATACACATAACCACAATATGTTATATCTGAATGCAGACACAGTGGATAGAAGTGCAGCAGGTCTATTTTAACCATTAGCCCTGCCGGTAATTTGAAGGATTTTAAACATGTGCGAACACAGCAGCATAGATATAGGCGATTGTGTCTGAACGGTACCAAACCATAGACTGTAACAAACTCAACTGATAAAAGACAAAGTCCGCCATCACAATTCTCGTACAGCTCTTCTGTCAAAAATGCTTGCTGCAAACCAATAGCTTTGCTGGCAGCATCACAGGGAAAAACATGCAGCAAACCCTGTGGATCATTGAAACAAACACATATGACCCCGTGATGTGCACGAACGCGATCTCAAACCAGTCGTTGGGTCTCACAGCTTGGCAGGTCTGCTTTGCCTTCGGAAAGCATGTGCTCTCATGAATAATCAAGAAGCAAGGTCTTCTCATAGGATAAGAAAACTCTGCTATGAATAATAAAGAGAAACCGACAAATCATCACTCCACTTGCAGATTAGCGCTATGTCACCAATTTTGATCCCACCCCAAAAATTGTTTTAAACCCGGAAGATGAAATTAGCTGACAAAAGCTCAAAACTATTCAGTTTTCCCCACAATTAAAGCTAACAGGTGCTAACATTGTCTTAACTGATGCTCAACACAAATCTGTTAAATTTTCTTTAAAAAAGTACTCCAGGGTGTCTTGAACCTTTAAATATTTTTTTATTCAATTAAGCCATGAATTATATATAAAAATTGCTATTAGGTTTGAAAGTTAGTAAAGTGTGTACCAATGTTGTATTTAAATTTAGAGACAGTCCCTAAATATAAAAAGTCTAATGTAATGTAAAACCAGCTTTATGCCAGTGAAAGGCTTGGTTAGGCTACAAAATAGTTACCATCTGTTATCTGTAGAATGTGAATGAAACATAAAATTAAATAAATGTTTGACACTCTGCACACAAGATGAGACCACACATAAAACTGAGTTTTCAAAAATACATGAGATGAGATTTTTACATAGTGTTTTTAAGGAATCCTCAGTGACAAAATATATATCTGGAAAATAATCTGCAGCTGCATTTTGAAATATTTTATTAATGATCTTGACATATTAATTGTTATTCTACTTTCTGAGTATGAATTATCCTTTTCACTGAAGACAGAACAATATATAATAAGCACTGTAGAAGGTTTTACAAACTCAACTAACTAGCCTCTAAATGAGCAAAAGTGTAACATAAACTTGCTGTGAGATATCTTTTTTTCTTTTGTTAAGATAAAGTCACCTTTTAATATCACTATCTTGAGATCTCATCACCCGTAACAAACAAAAAAAATAAAGAAAATGATAAAGAAAACTGAAAAATAAAATAAAAGCTAATTCAAAATATGAATAGTTTACTAAATTATATACATACTAAAGTAAGTATTAAGCGATTAGTTATTAAATAAAGATTTAATGTTTGTATATCTAAATAAAATGAATAATCTAGATATTAATCATGAATTCATGATAAAAATCTGTCTGCAGTTCATTAATTAAAAGCAGCTTTTTTAAACAAGATATCTTCTTCTCATTGCTCTCATTTTATTCAACTTTCCAGTGCAGTTCAATGTTCGTGTTGTTCACACGCCAGACACTTCAGTTGTCATCCATCCTCTCGACCAATCAGAGAACAAGCCTCACAGTACCAAAACTGTGACCCGCCTCCCTCCACCGACTCATAAGCCCAAAGGGAGGTGCTTCCAGGAGACCACGCCCAAACAGGCCGTGAGTGACCGATTAGCAGGAATTAAACTCATTTGCCTGTTTATAAAATCCTTTGACTCTTTCTTTCTATTTCTCTCTCTTTTTAGTGTAGTAGTAACCCTCTTCCTGGTCTGACCAATCAAGAAGACTGCTGTGGCAGTGTGGGTAATTCCTGGGGCCAAAATAAATGCTACAAATGCCCTTTACTACCATGTAAGTGGAATTAATTTCTATTATACAATATGGCTTTTGATCTAGAGTTGGATTTCAGGGTCTCTGCCATAAGATCAAAGTGTGTTACCAGCCAAAAACAACCCCATTGGTTAAAAATAGCAGCTCATCTCACAAATCCTTCTGCTTTTTGTCCTTATAAATTCACCCTGTCATAGTTTGACACATGGGAACGTGTCAGCGCAGTCAACATTTCAATATGAACTTGAAGAAAAATGCCTTTTTCCACTCCCGTTTTTCTCCTCGTAACCCATTCGATGTCTCAGCGCTCAGTCAGCCGGTGATTGTGTGCTGGCGAACCAATGTGTGTTAGCGTTTGCGTTGGAGTGTGTGTGAACGTCTGCGAGTGTCTTCGTGCCTCAGCAACATCACCATATTTTCCTATGACACACCCTTTGCTGTAAAGGGAGACAAAAGTGAGGGATGGAAAAAAGGAGGAAGAAATGTTGGCTTTGGCAAAAGGCTTTCTGGAAAGTCACTCTGTCTCTGTTCTCACATGTTCTTATGCTGAAGAGAAAATATCAGCTTCAGAGAAATGTTCCCACAGCGGCCCTTTTCTCTCTCCTTCTCACACACGCAAGAAATGGAGCACATCACACACACCGCAAGCTACCAGTTTCTCTGGAATTCTGAATCCCCCATAGACACTTATTTCCATCCACTGGTTTCATTTTTATATAGTTTGTTTTACTTTTGTTTTTATTGCTTTGATTTTTGATTGTTATGTTCTGGAGTAATCATTCAACTAAACAAGTCTGATGCTTTAGCAGTTGAAATTCTCCTGATTTCTGTCATTCAGATACTGAAAAACACCAGGCTATAGTCGAGGACTTTGCATCCACGTGCCCCCAGGGATACAAGAGACTCAACAGCACTCACTGCCAAGGTACTGTGTGCACATGCTGGATTGTGTGCGAGTTTGTGTTTAACAAATTGAAGGTATGCTGGTTGTCATAAAATTTACACATGTTCATTTAAGCATTAAATCAACACATATAAAATGACAACCATGCCAAAATATTTTCATGAGCAGAGGTATTCAGTCTTTAACATGCCATGGAACTGGACGGAAACCAATTATGGTTTTTTTTAAGGGAGTTACTTCCATCATACCTTTTAAAAAATTAAAAGGAATCAATGCAGTTTGTTTAAAAAAAAACAATGTATATTGTGAAAATGTTTGTGTATGTTTTTGTTAATTAAAATTAATGTTTAAAATATAAATTAAATGAATATTTTTTTTTCTAGCCGTTTATTGTGGTTATAAATATTAAAAAACATTTACTACATTCATTTAAAGTATTTAGGTAACATTTTAAAATAACGGCCCATTAGTTGATGCATTTACTAACATCAACAAACAACTAGTAATACATTTATTATGGTATTTATGCATCTTTGTTAACAATAGTTAAGATTATTTAAGTTAACATTAGTTTATGTTATCGAGAACAATTTTAGATTTTAATAATGCATTAGTAAATGTTAAACTGTGATTTAATAAATGATTTACAAGATATACATAGTTAATGTTAGTAATCAAACATTAACAATATTTCTTATTATTTAACAGTACTTCATACTTAGTTAATGTTAGTAAATACATTAACTAACATTAAATGTTGGACCATTATTCTAGTGTTACAAGTATGTAAAGCTAGATCAACTCCCATTTTTCTCCAGTGAAATATACACCAGAAGACAGAAGCTCTTAAGTTACTGTGGTGAAAAGGATTATATCCAAGAAATGCAAAACAGTCCAGGCATTCATTCCAGAACTGTAGAGAAATACAGAAGTCAAGGACTTTCTGCCAGTCAGGAGACAGTTTGGATTACCTTTGTATATGGACCTGCATAGTTTTGGTTTCAGAATAAAGGCATAAGGAACATAAAATTTCTGATAATTTGGTGATAAGCTCCATTTATGATCCCATTGGTTGGGATTAGGCAAGTGAATAAATTGTACACCAGCAAAATGACTAACAACATCTGTCAAGTTTTAGTTCAAGCAGATGCTTCTGACCATTGATATACAGTATGTGTCCTCCTTTCCCAGATTCAACCAAGAATGTCTATAGAACAGGATCCTTCAGACTAGTAATGCACCGATCTTGAGTTTTGAGTCGATTTTATTAGGCAATTGCAATTGGCCAATTCCAAGATATATATGTAGATATATATATATATATATATATATATATATATATATATATATATATATTTTTTTTTTTCAACGCTTTTTAATATTGAAAATATTATGGAATTACAGCAGTGAAGATTAAAGTTGGAATTTGTTCAAGGGGATCAGAATCAATGTTTTTTGGAAGTTTTTTTGTGAGCATGCAGCCATCCCTGTAAGGTGCAGTTGCATGTGTTGCCTGTCAAGGATGTCTGTCTGTGGAAACCACTGTAGCTCTTTTTCTTACATAAGAAATGCTTCAGAGTAGCAGACAACAAAGGCAATTGAAAAGACTGTCAAATTATCTTGCATCTGAATGCATCTCTGGGAGGGCTCGTTTGGGCTCAGACACTTCAGAATAATTAAAGTAAGATTTGAGATGGTTTGCCTCGTGATTGGGCCCATTATTATTAATCACATCTTGTCGCATTTGCTTGCATTCTAATCTTTTAAAATATCCTTCTTGTGTGTGTTCTTTTTTGCACATTATTGCACACATTAGGATTTTATGTGTAACTTGATGTTTCCATTCTTCTGCTTTTTGAATGTGACATGTCAATATGGGGGTGGAAACAAATATACTGTAGTACGTTAATGTAAATGAAGGAGAAAATTTAGTTCTAAGATGAATGAGGAATAAACGAAAGGAGAACAAGATGAGAAACTTTAAGACAACAGCAAATAGACTGCGTAATCTCTGCAGACAAATATCCTTGAAGAACAAGATACGTGAAGTACTGTTTTTAGATCCAGATCAGTTAAAAGAAACATTTTCTTGAACGCTAATGAGGGAGACACCAGTTCAGTAGAACATTATTTAGCTGTGCTGCAATCCAGATAAAGTGAAAGTCATGAAATGTGGCCAAGTATGGTGGCAGTATTCAGAATTTGCCTTGCTTAAGGGACTCTCCTCAGCCATGGAATTGAGGGAATTGTTTATTTAGTCCCACCACCTATAATTACTGCTGGTGCCAGGACTCGAACCTGCAACCTTTCCATAACATGTCCAACTCTTAAACCATTATGCCACATCTGCCCGTATTATCTGGTTAGTTATTTATCATACTGAATGCATGAGAAAAGATGGATTTGGCAGGTCTTTGATGTCATTGGCGACATGAAACCACAGCAGATGTTTTGGACATACAAATCAATACTGAAAGAAAAGGCTTGTGTTGTGTTTACTTCAGCTAATACTACATGATGAAAGCCTCCTTTTGCATAGGACATATAACTGGCCTTCCATTACATTTAAATCAAATTTTGACCACGAGCCTAAGTCATCTCTATGTTAGAAACATGCCTTCGTGTTTTTATGCATTCATAGAAGAGTCAGAACTATACAAACTGCTTAAAGCCATGTACAATAAAATACTAACTGCCGCTTCACGAGTGGATGAAGTTACAAGAATTGAAAAGGAACTTTGTTTCTGGCATCACCGCTTTCATTGTTACAAATTCAGTTTCAGAAAAACCAAGATCATGGAAAAGCCATCAGTAGCATCGCCAAGTGCTACAGAATTATTTAACAGCCCTAACAATTACAGCTGGAAAAGCTGTTATAAAATTGTGTCTTGGATCAGACGAAGAAACCTGAGACCTTTCTCTTACATTAAATGTTTGGTTTGCCTTTAAACTGAATTGAGTTTGAATTTGAGATTTGACCATTGTCAGGAATCTGCATCATCTTAAGCACATTTCCTTCTTGTTTTATACCTCAGTTCATTTTTTATTGATCTTATTACTCATGCTAATGCTTTGTTTGTGGTTTCATTTCCCCTGTCATAGACATAAATGAATGTTTGATGTCAGGCGTATGCTGGAATGGAGAATGTTTAAACACGCGGGGAAGTTTCCGCTGCACCTGTAAACCTGGTTATGTACTGAAAGAAAGGACACGCTGCGTCGCTGGTAACCCATCATTTCGTGTTTAAACCTAACACAAATATACAGTATTGCCAACAAAATACTGAACAAAATAGTAAATGGCTAACAAACCAGATCAAGATCCTTTCATTCTCTTCACCTTGATAGCAACAGTTGAGCTGGGGCTCTGTTTCCGCATGGTTACGGAAGGAGGGAAATGCGAGCACGCTCTTTCAACACGCCTTTCCCAGGAGATGTGCTGCTGCACTGTGGGTAAAGCATGGGGAAGCAACTGTGAGAGGTGCCCACAGGACGGCACAGGTGAGTGAGCGAGTGAGTAAGTGAGTGAGGGAGGGAGTGAATCATTCAGTACCGTACTTTTCTTTTTCGGCTTAGTCCCTTTATTTATCAGGGGTTGCCACAGCTTAATTAACTGCCAACTTATCCAGCATATGTTTTATAAAGTGGATGCCCTTGCAGTTGCAACCCAGTACTGGGAAACATCCATACACACTCATTCACACACATACACCACAGCCAATTTAGTTTATTCAGTTCACTATTACTGCATGTCTTTGGACTGTGAGTGTCTTTGGACTCCGGAGCACTTGGTAGCAACCCATGCGAACACAAACATGAGAACATGAAAACACAGAAATGTCAACTGACCCAGCCGAGACTCGAACCAGCGACCTTCTTGCTGTGAGGCGACAGTGCCAACCACTGAGCCACCGTGTCGCCCCTCAGTAAAATTTCTGTTGCCTTTAATTTTAGAGCATGGCACTAACAATGCCAAGCTCATCTGTTTAACAGATGTTTGAAATGCTACATTTTGGCCAGTGGTTCAGTGGTCCAAGGTCCCACTTTGTCATATTTTTGAGGTTCCTTTTGACAATTATTTGCAATTAGCTAGCTTATGTTTTTTTTAACCCTTGAAAATTTGGAAAAGGTGTGGTGGCTAATGTTAAATGTTTACTTATCTGATTTAGCGACATTTTTTTGTGGTTTTCACAATAGCTATGTTTCCATCCACCTACTTTTATGTGCAGTTTGAATATGCACATTTTATTATTTTTAGTTTTTTACCCAGACATTTAATAATATATTTTAGAGCAGTGATCACAATATCGTGATACCATGAAACTGTGATGTTTTTATCCAAGGTTATCATACCGTCAGAATCTTATACCAGCCCATGCCTAATCCAACGACATGTGGTATAGTTGAATTTGGTAAGCTAAATGCCGTAGCAGGGTTCTACACTAAGGATTTTTTCTACTGGCCCGATTGGACCAGTGGTTCAGAATTTTACTTGCCCTGCCAAAATGTTTCACTGGCCTCACCAAAAAAAAGTTAATTGCAATTTCTTAGCCACATATTTTAAATAATGTGTCAAAAATAATTTCTAAAAATGGTAAGGAAAAGGTGTTTTATTGCTAAAAACCTGGCTGACTTAAAAATTACAACAAAACATCACAAAACAGACATTTTCATTTAGCCTCATAATTTGATGTTGCCGTCATGTTGTCGTCTCTTCGCTGTGTTGGTTTTTACCAGGTTACGGAAAAAAATAACATGCTCATGACATTCAGTCAGATAAGAGGAACCCAAAAAAGAAATATGCTATTTTCGACTTAACAGAGAAGGTAGCGTTCAAATACGTGAATGCACAAACTATTTCTTGATTTTTAGACTATATATGCATGCAATTGACAAATAGTCGCAGGCAAATAAAAATTTAGTGACAAGGCAGCACTGGCCCGATCGGGCCTGTAACGATTCTGTCTACTGTCCCGAGCATTTCTCACACTGTCCCCGGGCCATCGGGCAGTCCTTATTGTTGAGCCCTGCGTAGTGTATGATTGTGAATGGTAGAGTGTATGGGTGTTTTCCAGTATTGAGTTGCAGCTGTAAGGCCATCCGTTGTGTTAAACATATGCTGGATAAGTTGGCAGTTCATTCCACTGTGGCGACCCCAGATTTATAAAAGGACTAAACTGAAGGAAAATGAAATAATGAATGAATGAATGAATGAATTTTGCCCAATTTGGATGTGTTTCTATATCTATAGATAAGGCTTTCAATGATGAATATTTCTTCTCTAATGCTTCCCTTACTTTTGCTTTGTCTCTATAGCTTCCTTTAATAAGATCTGTCCAGCAGGGAAGGGAATGTCTTTACAGACCTACCACGGTACTCTGACCTTTCAGCCCTTCCTGACCAGCATTGAACACATTAATCCTGACACTGGTACAGACATTTAAACCAATTCTGAGACAGAGCTTTGATAAAAAAAAAATAAAAAAAAAGCAATCTTTATTGTTAGGTTGTTTATTTATTGCACCTTCTTGTTTTGTGTTTCAGAAGTCAAACCTCCGGTAAGATCCTGGTTTTCCATCTAAACTACTGATCTATAAACTACTGGAAAGAGCTGAAATAAAAAGATAAATATAAGTCAGAGTTTTATTACATATATTATTTAGGTAGGTCACTTAATGGAATTTGCCCTCATGTCAACAGGAAGTCCCCATTCAGACGACTACACCAATGCATCTCTCACCAATCAGCACACATGGCCCTCGCCGCCCAGGTATACTTTACAAAGCACAGCACTCTTTGCGTTTCTCCAGTAGTAAAGCGTAGTTAACGGAGACACTGAATTTTAAGCTTAAAATTGCTCTCTTATGCTTTTTGTGTCTGTGAAGTTTCAATTATTGATCCTTTATTATTTCATACCGTAAATTTTTAACACTTTTTAGGTGAGAGAAAAACACTTTATTCATGTTTTCCTTTGTAAATGCAAATGAACTGCTTCTTCCCACCTCTTTTCCAAAAGAAGGCAGAACCTTAGAAGTTTATGCCTCAGTTACTCAGTGGAACCTTTTCACAAGACTGAGGCCCCGTTTACACTAATGCGTTTTTGTTTTAAAACGCATAAGTTTTGCTACGGTTACGCCATCCGTCCACACTACGCCGGAGTTTTCGAGTCGCAAAAACGGAGCGTTTTGGAAACGCTAGAGAGACCGTTTTCATTCTAAAGCGCTGCTGCTCCGTCTCAGTATGGATGGAGGGAAACGGAGACCTTTGAAAACGGAGGTGTGGCTGCTGAGATTCGCTACGTGATTGGGGCTTTTGGGTCAATGCGTATCCTTCCCTTATACGTCAAGCGCACATGACTATAACGCCACTGGAAGACAGCAGACCAGCCTTCCCTGTAAACACTGTATTTTCGATAGCCATAGATGTTTTATATTCATTTGTTACTTTAAGTAACAACTCGACCTCGTCGTCTGTCCTCAAAAAGATCTCTCTTGCTTTCTTTGCCATCGCGTTCATCGTTCAACCAGCGTTTGTTGACTAACAATAACCAAATGCCGAGCGAGACGCATGCTTCCTGTTTATACTTGAACCCGCATGCCCAGAGTATGCGGATGGTCACGTGATATACGTTTCTGGTGGCGTAGTGGGGACGGAGATCATGTTGAGAGACGCTGGGTGAAACGTTAGTGTGGACGCGGATCATTTTAATGCTAAACTCACTAGTGTAAACGGGGCCTGAAGCACAAGACAACATCTTAAATCTTTGAAAGTTTACAAAAAAAAGATTTATACGTGTTTGTGTATGTATTATTTCATATTTTGCATCAAATTGTAAAAAAACGAATTGAAAAAAAAACGCTTGTGTCTCACACAATTTTTGATTCTCTAAAAATCTTGATAACATCATTGTGGAGTTTTTCTTTTATTATTTCAGCAAATAGGGTTATAAAAAATGCATTTGTTGTACTCTCTTATTCACTGCACTCAAAGTTTACCCAACTTGAAAACTTGGAAATGTGAAAAGGGTCAAATAAACATTTATAAGTTTTAAAGGGCACCTATCATGCAAAATTATGAATATGTAAATTTGGAATTTGAAAGCTTTTTGGACAGATGTGTGTAGTCCACTTGTCGTAATGTATTAAATACTGTTTCCAGGTCCAAGCTGCTACTCATTTGAATTGAGAAAATACTCCTTTATGACCACTTTTTGGTCATATCACACATTAAAGTTAATTTTATATAAAATTATGGTCTACATAATAATCTCTTTACCCACTTTAATTGCATATTTTTTTTAACGCAATAAATATTTCAAATTAATCACATGCATTAACATGGTAATTTTGACAGCACTATATATATATATAAATTAGTGCTGTCGAGAGAGAGAGAGGTAACTCCCTAATAACACCTTGTTGGATGGGATGAAGCTTATTTGTTGTCTTGATTTTTTTTATCCATACGTTTACTATTGAATAATTTGAAATATCGATCAGTTGTTTTATATGCAGACTGAATCACTTTACATATTGTAAAGTAAAACGCTATTTTATAAATTGAACTAGATCAGGCTTACATTTGACTTAAGGTTTTACTGTAAAAAGTAGACTTTTTAGAGCTGCCCACAAATCCCAGCGATTCAAATCCCATGACATAGCATTGTAGTTTTCTCCACACACAGCAAATTGACTGACAGGCACATATTAACATGTCTCAGTATAGATGCAAGACAGGGTTTGCAAAGAAACAGGCAATAAAAGATTTGTTCTAACTGTTGATAATCAGCTGCACCTCAAGAATGAGTTTTACAAGTTTAAAATGTAAGGATCCATGTATTAGCCCACAACGAAGCTAACAGTATGGGTGAAGTTAAATGCATGTAAGCCTTTTAGCACATGTGAAAAGAATATTTTTATTTATGAAAACGTATCTTAATTAGTTTCCAACTCCGAATTTAATCTGACTCCAATTTATTATAATTTGAATGCTCATACCTAAAGAGAGTTTGATTTAGCCACTAGATTATATCATATTAAGTCAGTGATTGTCAGGAAATATGAGAGTTTAAACAAGAATTGTACATTTATTTGTCAGGCAAAGACTTTCCATTCCAATTCACATAATTACACACGATAAGCCAATTCAGATTGTACAACAGAGCTTAAGATTAATACCTGACCATGTAGAAAGACATTACAACATATAAGCTCTGAGACAGAGCCCAGAAACTTATACATTGCAACGGGGTCTTCTGGTTAAAGAATCCCCCGATCTGTACAAAACCTTAACCTTAAATACCCAACAGGGCGTCACAGTTACCCTTGCCTAGTGTATTGATGTGTTAATCACCTCTGGAGGGGGAGCATCTGGCAGAGATTTCATCAAGGTTAAAACCAAATTCAACAAATACCAGTGAAATATTATAATGACCTTAAGACCACTTTACCAATCACACAGAGACATTTAAAATGATACCAAACATGAATATAAAACTACAAGATGCACCAAGTTAAAACCTTGAACAGTTTATGTGAGATGTAAATGGTCTACTCTGATGGAGCAAGGGCATACAGTCAGGAAGAGAGCTCAGGATGATTTGAATAGAACAGATGAACAGCTGGTCTTCTGATCTTCTTATATTAGCCTGTTCATTGTTTTAATGCTTGACCATTCTCGTGGTCTTGTCTCGTGGAATTCCATAACAATTTTCAGGGTTTATTATCATGGAGAAACATAGCCAATTCTTACAAAAACAATCTACAAAAACAGCTGCAATTTCCTTTGACTCCAAAATTGATATTTCAGCATGGTATTATAAGTGATCTGATGGGTATATTGAGCTGAATCTTTGCACACGCATTCTGAAGACACCAAAGACGTATCTTACATCTTGTAAAAGAGATAAAACAGGAGCCCTTTAAAGCTTTGTCAATTTAAACTCCTGAAATATGTTTATCTAGACACAAAATATACACAAAATACTGGTCGTCAGATGGCAACTGAATAATACAAGAAGTTCTTGTTCATGTGAAAAATACACAAGGTTATGTTAAAACACACACATTCTGAATGTTGGTTACGTCTGTGAATGTAAATCGGATGTGTATCAGATGAATAGATCCTCTCCCTATGCACAGTACACTAACTACATACAGCAAGGCTCAAACAGTAACATTACGCAAAAAATGAAGTTTAAAGTGTAAAAAGCATAAGTTTTGATCCATTTTTTTCCCATATACTCACACTTTTTAATAATTTCTCTTTAAACGTGCTTTTCTTTTTTTCTTTCTCTTATTTCTCCTTCCATCTCATCAGTCATTGTGGCAAAGCCAACGACTCCTCCCATAGTCCTGGTTCCCCCAGAAGCGGACTCACATGAAGTGTCCCAGACTCAAGTCTCGCGTGAGTTTCATCAAAAACGCATCAGTTACCAGTTAACAAAGCTCCTTTTGATACTTAAATTTAAAAAAAGTGTTTTATGGCTGTGTGTTTTGGATTTGGCTCTTACAGCAATGGATGAATGCAAGCTGAACAGTAACATATGTGGTCATGGAGAGTGTGTGAACACACAGAATGGTTTTATATGCCACTGTCAATCTGGGTATAGACCACATGTACTAAGAAAAAGTTGTGTGGGTGAGTGCATACATTCAATTCAAATACAAACACATACTGTACAACCTACAAAATCACAGACAACTGCACTGTAAGAGGCAATATTATACACTACCATTCAAAAGGTTTAAATGTTTTTTGAAAAATAAACACGTTATGCTCACCAATAGTAATACTGGTAAATAAACCATTTTAAATAACTCTTTTCTATTTGATTGTTTGGTATTTAATATTATGGTTGGTATATAATATTACATAACAGTAACTGTAAAACACATTATTTCACTATAAATTGATATATACATTACTCTTCTTCTTTCTGCAGATGAGAATGAATGTGAATCAAACCCATGTGGTAGAGGTGTTTGCTTCAACACTGCGGGTTCCTATAGATGCAGCTGTCATCTTGGCTACAGACCGAGAGAGATTTCTCAAGGAAAGCGCAGTTGTTTGGGTGAGTGACCAACATTATCTGTTCAAAGGCAGTGGACGGTTACTAAATATATGGCCATATCAATGACCACCACTTGTTTTTGTGCATGTTTTCAGATATAAATGAGTGCTCGAACACTGAAATCTGTGGAGTGGGAGGGCGGTGCATTAATCTGCAAGGTTCCTATCGTTGTGAATGTCTCCCAGGCTTCCGGAAAAAAATCCAGAGACCACCACATTGTGAAGGTGAGGACACACATCAATATTGTGCACAGACACAAAACACGTAGGGTCTATCATATACTTGGTGCAATGAAAGCTTTTTGTTTCAGCCCCGAAACAGATAACATTTTCCCGTTGAACACCAGCTGGTCTGAAAACTAGTGCATTGCTATTTGTGTATCTATGATGTTGCTATATTATTTTTTACATTTACTTAAAGGGTGCGTGGATAATATGTGCCTACAGGCTTATCCACAATGCAGTTACTCTCTGCTTTTTACACACAAGGATGTACAGCAGCATGAGCTTTTCCATTTCACCTCTGGAGAAACATTCTGTCTTTGCGCTTGCAAATTCCACCATGACATGAGACTCTGATTTGCACAGGATGCCCAAAACACAGCCATTACTTATTAAGAGAAAAGGTACCACCCTTTTAGACCATGCTCTGGACCTGCACTGACATTCTTCATATCATTAAAGTAGCAAAAGTGAATTCAGACACATCCTAAGTGCACCTGCACCATGCGCGTTTAAAAGAGACCCATAATGTAGATGTAGACATTGCAGTTTATCCTGTTTTTATTAGCAGTGTTTGTTTCAAATGTCTGTTAGTAACTCATTGTCTTCAATGTTGCTGTGTCTCTAACATAGACATCAATGAATGTTTGGAACCGGATATCTGTCCTAATGAACAGTGTGAAAATACCGTTGGGTCCTATGAGTGTTTACCCTGCCAACCCGGATACCAGGCAGAACGAGGAGTGTGTCATGGTCTGAATACATACACACACATAAACACACACAGCTCATATTCATACAAATATATGGCTGAGGCCATATACATAGAATTATACATTGTATACCTACTGTAGAAGCCTCATTTTATGGACCACTAAACATAGGCCTTCTTAAACTTGTTAAAAAGGATATTTATAGTCTTAAAAATGATCCCTATTTGAAATGAAGTGTCTTCTTTCTATTCAACAAAGAATCTAAACTAAATTAAAATTGAAAATTGCATTTTATTAAAGGTTTTTTTTTTAAGGCTTGATTGCGTTTATGGGGTGCAAAACAGCGTGTGCTCGTGCTTCATTTGTAAAAATTCCCTTTATTTTTTTCCCATGTCTTACCTTAATTTGATACTGCTACTCAGCTAACATGAAAATCATATTTACTGGTTCCTCCGAAGACCAGCTCTCATTGGTCAGCTAACCTAATGTGTTGTGATTCGCAGATCGGCTCCACATCAGCAGGAAACTTCATGCCTCTTACTAGCAATTTGGCATCTAGTGTTAACTGTTTGGTCATGTCAGGTCTCTAAAATAAAATTTTACAAGTTTCTTTCCCCTATATTTGGGGTAAACATGTACTGTAAGTAATACATAATATTCAATTCAATATTCAAATCTCTTTTGTGAACGGACGGAAAGCAGCCACATAGAGACACATTGCACGCGTCGGTGAAGACTGTGCGTTACAGGGGGTTGCTGGATAAATATGAATTTGTTAGTAGCTGAATTGTGAACGGTGTTTAAGATTTTCCACTAGTTTTCACCTTGTTTACGTGCTTACATCCTTGCCACAACATACACATTAGAGTTGCAGGATATTGGAAATGTAATTTTTCTGCAACAAATGTGATATGAATAGTTTGAAGATAGTTGATAGTTGAATAGCATTATTTGACAGTTTTCTGAGGAGTCCATCAGTATTCATGAATACTGATGGACTCCTCAGAAAACTGTCAAATTGAATGATAAAAAAATGCTTTTCTTTGTTTCATTTCTAGTCCAAATATCAAAAAAATTCTTCAAGTAAAAATATTGTTTTGTTTTCAACTTGAGAAGAAATAAGAGAAAAAAATAAGTTTTTCCTTAAAACAACCAAAATTATCTGCCTGTAGGGTCAGTAAACTAGACAAAAACCATAAAACCACAAGACAAAAACCATAAGTATGAAAAACTTGATCAACTATAATTCAGACTCAATTTTGCATATCTTGCAAAATGACTATTGCAGATGCGCATTGCGATATTAATGCACGATATATAAACGATATATTATGCAGCCCTAATACACATAATGCTAGAAACTATGCATGTAAAATATTAATCTTAACAATTAAAATACTTACAGGTTGTGGCTCACAATCCACAGCTTCTTGCACCATTGGAACTGCTCCTTCTTTGAGGAGAAGTTTTTGGCCAAATCCAATACTGAACAGGGACAGATTCTGGAAACTGTCTTTTGTAAAATGCCTTGCACAGAGAGCTATATAATGCTCTGGATCCTAATTAAAAATGTATAGTAACCACTTCTCTCTTTGTATCATGTTCATTGGGAGCCAAAATACAGTAACAGAACAAGCACTGTGAAAATAGCAGCATTTGGATGGCATTTTACCGAATGTTACTGCACCTCTGTGGCCACTCCCCCTTGCTGTGCATTTCCTGGGTTGTAAACTGAAGGGTTTATGGCATCATTAACCTGAGTGTATTTTTTTGTAGTCCCAAAAACTTTGTTCGCTGTAGACTTTGCTAAGCTAACTCTGTAAAAGCCAAGGTCTCCCTTTGAATTGAACTTTGAGCGTCTTAAGGCCCGTGCACACCGAGACGTTTTTTGCTCGCGTTTTCGGTCGGCGTTTGACGCCTCGAGACTAAATAAAGGGCGCTGATGTGATTGTGCACACCAACGCGCAAAACGCCAGGCGTAAAAGCGTCATTTTTAAAGAAACGCCTCATGCTCGTTTTTTTGTTTTGACGCCCCGCGTCAAAACCTTCTCCACCAATCAGATTGCCACTTTTGTTCACGTGTACGGAGCTGCTGAAGTTACAGTAAACACCCCTTGGAGGCGCTCAAGCGCAAAACTGTCAATGCAAGCGCAGATGCCCAGAGAAGATATTAACGTGGAGCTGCTTACTGCACTGGTGAACAATAATCATTTCTTCATCGCTAGAGCTGCTACTTGAACCATCCACGCTTTGCCGATCGGCAACAACAAGCGTGTAAACTTCCTTTTTTCTTCTTCTGTGTAACAAGCGGGTGTCAGGAGCTTGGCGCCACCGTGTGCGCCATCTAACGTCAAGGAGTGATTTTGCATGCTCTCCTGCTCGACGCCAGAGAAAATCGCTTGGGCTTGAATGCTGAAAAACGTCTCGAAAAACGCCGACGATAAACGCAAACGAAAAGCGTCCCGGTGTGTACGAGCCTTTACATTCAAAGATGTTGTTTGTTCACACAGCTACATTACGCAAAAACTAAAGTTTAAAATATGATACCGTAGTGGACTACCCCTTTAATACTGTTTATACTGCATTTTGAATCAAATAAATGTAGCCTTGGTTCAAATAAATAACTTACACTGACACTTGAAAAGCAGGGTTACTCATTCACTAGACATATTGATGCAAGTTGTACAAGTAGTTGATGACTTTGGGCTGTTTTTGACAAATAAATAAAATAAATGTGCAAATTGACAGTGTAATCTTACAGCCTCTCTCTCTCTCACTCTTTCAGATATCGATGAGTGTAAGAAGCACGGTGTGTGTCTAAACGGCCGTTGCGAGAACTTGGCAGGATCTTATCGATGTCTGTGTAATGAGGGCTTTCTGCCCGAGGCTGACAGGAAAGGCTGCAGAGGTCAGTGGCACAGCGCCAACACAACTAAACACAAGGAAACTTCATCTTATCATTCTGAATCATTCTAAATCAGATTTTATTACTTCCTGCACAAGTTCATTCTAAATAGAAGGAAGCTTTCAACCATTACATAAACAGAGATTTGAGATTGCATGTGTTGTTTGTCTCCCCACAGACATCAATGAGTGTCAGGATAACCGATTGTGTGCTAATGGTCACTGCATTAATACTGACGGGTCGTTTCGCTGCCAGTGTTATCCTGGTTATCAGCCTACGCAAGAAGGAAGCCATTGTGAAGGTCAGGAAGGACTCCTACTTGCATGAACTTACTACTGCACATGATACTGCAATGACCATATATCTTAAAAGAAAAAGAACAACCTATATTAAGACAAAATACATGTTTTTTTGTCACAGCTTGTACTACTAGTATGTACAGGGTTCATACACATATTTACTTCTAAAATTCCATGACTTTTCCATGATTTTTCCAAAACTTTGAAGTAAATTTCTATGACCTAATTTTTCATGCAATGTCTACATATGCGTGGTAAAAGAAAAACATTGCATGTTCAACTTTATTACAGCACATCATAAAACACGCAACAATCTATGTAGTTTCAATTTATATTTCTATCTATGTAAATAAAACAGATATAGATAATGTTTACACCGCACTAATAATGTGAGAGTATGTGACTGGCCAAGGACAGAAAATAAGTAAATAACCTATATACAAGTATACAGATATCCATTTTCAATGACTTTTCCAAAACTTTGTGGGTTTTTCAGTTTTTCCAAAACTTTTCCAGGCCTGGAAAATGCCATGTCAAAATTCCATGACTTTTCCAGGTTTTCCATGACCGTATGAACCCTGGATGTAGATTTTGGGCTGTTAGAGTTGACAGATTTCAAAGACAGTTATGTTGTGAATGAGCACAGATTTCAATATGAACTCATTCAGGACAAGAACTATGTATTTTAATAACAGATTTACCACAGTGAAGGACCTGTGGGGTCTTAAAGTTCAACCACATAAACAGTAGAAATGTAATAGGTTGAAATATATACATATTTTGTTTTTATATTAGAACGTGAAGTTGTTTTTCTGGACTAAGAACAATGAGTATCATACATTTTACTATGATTTACAGAAGATGCAAGTACAATTTTGTGCAGTGTAACATTTTTTGTACTTATAGTAAAAAATACCTATAGTAAAAACTGTAAAGGACATTTAGTTTCAGCTGATACTCTAATTCCTATTTGCTGTTGGTTTTTTTAACAAGATTCTCTCTCTTTCCATTAGTATTTATTTTCAACTCTGCTCTGGGGCACTATAAAATGAGCCCATCTATTCAATAGAACAATAGCACCTACTGGGGTGTCAGGTACAACGATTATAAGGCCCATCTGATTGGTCAGATTTAAATAACCTATGCAACACACAAATGCTTGGCACATAAAATTTGTTCATTACATCTCACTGTGATATGAATATCTCAGATACTATTATAGGGATAATGATTATTCAATATATCATGCTCCCCCAGTTTTACACATTTGTCATAAACTATTTAAAATATATAATAATATTAGTTTAGATACTTAACAGGCTTCTATATTACCTCTTTTTCAAGATGTAAGATAAGCCTTTGATGTCTCCCAGAATGTGTCTGTAAAGTTTCAGCTCAAAATACCCATCAGATCATTTATTACAGCCTCCAGTATATGCCCATTGTGGTGTCTGAACAGAGCTGTTTTTGTAGCCTGTGGCTTTAAATGCAAATGAGCTGCTTTTCCCTGCCCACCGTTCCCACGTGCGTGTCTGCTTCTCCTGCATTACGTCAGATGAACAGCAGTCAGTGATAGAGACAGACACGGATGAAGCTGAAATAAAGCTCATTAGTCAAAAATAACAAGTAAGTTTATTTCATGTATTTGTGGTGGAGTTTATTCAAGCCTTTCTGAAATGATGAGTCGCACGACTACTGACTCCATGCGGCCGTGGTGATTATAGCGGTTAAGAATTACATATAGATTTTACTGCCTTTAATAAAAACATGCTGTTTTAAAAACATTTTAAACTTTAAAAAGTCACAAAGAGTAGGAACAGATATTTTAAATCCCAGTTTATTTGCGAAAAAATGTTCTGTGGACATGTCTATACATGTTATTTTAGAAACTTGGCGCCTGTCATTCAATTCGGTGGGCAGGGAAAACCAAACTCCTATGTCACGTTGCGGTATCACTGGAATTTGGGTATTATTTTAACATCAGGTAATTTTAAAAAAAGAGACTGGTTGGGTTTATATCACTCCAATATGACCGTAGACACACTATACCTTCACACAGTTGTGTCCAAACAGCTTACAAAAATAGATTTTAATCGTAAGTGCCCTTTAAAAGACATGTAGGTCAGAATAAGCATGTTGTTTTTTATTTGTTTTGTTTTCTATCTATTTAGACATAAATGAGTGTAAACGAGCCTCCAATTGTCAGCGAGGGCGCTGTATCAACACGATGGGCTCGTACCGCTGCGAGTGCCCGAAAGGATACACGCTCGAGAATGGGCGCCAATGCAAGGGTTTGGGATTTCACACTTTTTACATCAGCCAGTTCTTCCTCTCTGTCACGGCCCTCTCGCTCACCCTTGTTCACTGTTCCCTACTCAGACATAGATGAGTGCGACGGGGAAAGGAGTCTCTGTCAGCCGCACGGCGTATGTGAAAACAGACAAGGTGGATACGTGTGCGTGTGCAACGATGGTTTCAGACTGTCTGAAGACAAACACAACTGCGAGAGTAAGAGCTGGCTTAGTTCATTTATGTTTGTGAGAGTGTTGTTAGCATAGTGCCTGCATACCAGTAGTCTGTACAAATACAAGTTGAATTTCACTTCTGAATCGTGAACTTAGCATAGAAAATAAAAAGCAACAATCAATCATGGAAATAAAAGGCAATTCAAAGAAGCTAATATGACTTCAGTATATTAGCTCAGCACAAGCTCCTGGACTGAAACTCATATCTGCATTTTGAACATTCCATTTCCATTATGTTTTATAACAATATCAATTGTAAGCATGTAGAGCTCACACAGAACAAACCTTGATCTATAGAGTGCAACTGATTTCCTCAAATTATCCTTTTGATATATAGGGGTGTTAAAGGGGTCCTGTTATGCTCTTTTACAAAGTCTTCAGTCTGTTTGGGGCGTATATTAGAACATGCTCTCATGCTTTGGAAACGTATGATTTTTCACATAATATACATTTTTACATTATCCTTCTCCCTAGTCTGGCCCAAATGGCTGGATTAGTTCTGGCCTTGTTTAGTTCTCCCATGTCATTGTAATTGGCGAACAGCTTAGACAGTGCTTCAGTGCTTTCACGCCCCTTGCCAAAGCAACAAGTTACATCTGTTCTAGGGAGGCTGGCGCTGAGCAAGAGAGAGAGACAAGCACATTACTTGACAAAGTTCAAAACTTATCAGTGTTTCCAATTATATGATGCTTGTTTTTGGTTGCAGACATTTGAATATATTTGTTTACTAGCAAAACAAAGTAAATATGGCTTGTAAAATGTAACACCTAATCAATGGTAATTCATTTTACACACAATTTGATGATGTGTGGTATTCACTGCAGATACACACTGTTCAGGTGTCTAGAATGTTTACTTTATTCTTCTCTCAGTTAAACAGCCACTTACTGTTTTGTATTGTGTGATAAATTGCGGAATTTACGTGTTGTAAATCCAGCAGGTCTAATCTATCCACTGCATTCTAGAGACTAGCATGGCAGCACCCATCATCAGTCAGATAATATAATATGATCATTTTTCAGATGTTGAAACAACAAAATGTGTGTTTTTGCACACATCTGAGAATTGGAATATCAAATATTTGAGCTGAGTATATTAGTCAAGAGGATCACGCAGAATTTTGCATACAAGGTATAGCAACATATCAAAGTAGCAAAGTTGTTATTTTGACCCACCCCCAACCATTCAAATTTCCATAGGTGAGTTTGGGCCACTTTGGCCCCCAAAAAACTAAGCTTTTAGTCCAAATGAGCTGTTCGTTGTAGTCCTTGAAAAAATATCTTTTTAAACAGAATAAATCCCTTTCAAGTGGACTTTAAGATTTGTTAGGTTTTATATCTTCTGTTCACAAACATACACACTGACTAACATTCAAAATGTGAAAAAGTGGCCTAGTGGGTAGCACGTTCGCCTCACAGCAAGAGGGTCGCTGGTTCGATCCCCGGCTGGGCCAGTTGGCATTTCTGTGTGGAGTTTGCATGTTCTCCCCGTGGTTGCGTGGGTTTCCTCCGGGTGCTCCGGTTTCCCCCACAGTCCAAAGACATGTGGTACAGGTGAATTGGGTAAGCTAAATTGTCCATAGTGTATGTGTGCGAATAAGAATGTATGGATGTGTTTCCCAGAGATGGGTTGTGGCTGGAAGGGCATCCGCTGCGTAAAACAAATGCCGGATAAGTTGGCGGTTCATTCCGCTGTGGTGACCCTGGATTAATAAAGGGACTAAGCCGAAAAGAAAATGAATGAATGAATGAATGATTACTGCTACTAAAAATTATCAATTATTGTCATGACATAGCGTCATCTGCAGCAGATTGATTTTACAGAGCCAGGTTAAACTTTCTGACAACCTTTATGGCACTCCAATACATAAAAAAATAAGATATTTGAAGTTAATATTAAATTAATAAATGACAAAAAAAATTATATAGTTATTTTTAGACTGCTGCAGTTTTGTGTTGTCAATATGCTCATGTTTATACAGTTGAAGTCAGAATTATTAGCCCCCCTTTGAATTTTCTTTTCTTTTTTAAATATTTCCCAAATTATATTTAACAGAGCAAGGGCATTTTTTTTAAAACCATTTTAAGGTCAAAATGATTAGCCCCTTTAAGCTATTCTTTCAATAGTCTACAGAAGAAACCATCGTTATACAATAACTTGCCTAATTACCTTAACCTGCCTAGTTATCCTAATTAACCTAGTTAAGCCTTTAAATGTCCCTTTCAGCTGTATAGAAGCGTCATGAAAAATATCTAGTCAAATATTATTTACTGTCATCAGGACAAAAATAAAATAAATCAGTTTTTAGAGAGGAGTTATTAAAACTATTATGTTTAGAAATGTGTTGAAAAAAAATCCCTCTGTTAAACAGAAATTGGAGAAAAAATAAACAGGGGGGCTAATAAGTCGGGGGGCTAATAATTCTGACTTCAACTGTATATGCCTATAGTTGTCAATATGCTCAT
Organism: Danio albolineatus; assembly: GCA_903798035.1. NCBI lineage: Eukaryota > Metazoa > Chordata > Actinopteri > Cypriniformes > Danionidae > Danio > Danio albolineatus. Next base: position 11,611,984 of record CAIGQQ010033541.1, read on the forward strand.
GTTTATATATGCCTATGGTTGTGTGAGCAACGTTTATACATTTATAACCAACTTAGAGAAAAATGGGGGTCGTGAGTCACTGACATTGTTATTTTGGGGGTCGCTTGCTGAAATGTTTGGGAACCCCTGGTTTAGAAAGTATAATGCATACAGGTAATTGATGAAATCATGAAGTAAGTGAAAAGATTCTAAAGAGCACAATGTACACTAAAATTTAATCATGTCTTATTGGCCCTTGCATTTCACACACTCAAACATGTCTCTGATTGGCTACAATTCTGAACACTGCAATAAATACTGTAAAATGAAACATTGACATATGCATAGGCGTTTGAACTCTTCGTTGGGTGAGCAAAGGAATAAAAAAAAGGCTGGAATCTTTACATTTATAAGTGTAAGTATCGGCTTACATGTTTAACCAAACTAGTCTGTTTGTTTCCCCTAACAGAGATCGAGAGTGATAAGAAGGAGTGCTACTTAAATTTGGACGACACCGTGTTCTGTGATAGCGTACTGGCAACCAATGTCACCAAGCAGGAGTGCTGTTGCTCTATTGGCGTGGGATGGGGAGATCACTGTGAAATCTACCCATGTCCCGTCTACCGTTCAGGTTAGATTTCAGACGAATGTTTGGATTTATTAAATGATGAAATGTGTATTGGATCACCAGTTTGTGATTTATGCTTCGTGTTATTTCCAGCGGAGTATCACTCTCTTTGTCCGATTGGCAGAGGGTTTTACCATGACCAAGACAAGATAGGATATGGATTTGTGGCACACAGAGGTACAGGGACATGCTTAAAGTACGTGTATTAATATGCACAAATACATACATGTGATAGATCACTCTTTCTCGCTCTCTTTGTAGATATCGATGAGTGTGTATTGTTCTCGAATGAGATCTGCAAGGAGGGACGCTGTATGAACACACAGCCTGGCTTTGAATGCTACTGCCAACAGGGATTTTACTATGACAGCAATCTACTGGAATGCATCGGTAAAAAAAAAAAATCAGACACACACAAATACACATTTGACTGTCCATACTCACTGCTTCTGAGAAATGTAAATTACCATCAAAGATTTAGGGTCAGCAATATTTTGTAAATAAATTAATTATTTTATTTGACCGTATTTACATTTGTATAACACTTTGTTTTTAATCAATGCTGTTCTATTGAACTTTATTTTCATCAAAGAATGATGAAAAAATGTCTTTACTTATACTTACACTACAGAATGAACTCTTTTGTTGATTATTAAATAATCATTATAAACCCTCAGTCTACTCATTCTGTTTTGCATTGAAATAGTTTACAATTTGACTGATTAAAATATAGGTTATAATATTATACAGCAAATATTCCTGTGTTATTTTGGTGTTGTTCAGTGTTAAGACCCAGAGTACATTTCTATCCACAAGTGTGAAGGAGTGTATATTTAATATATATATATATATATATATATATATATATATATATATATATATA
>CAIGQQ010033541.1:11613483-11632048 GCA_903798035.1 Danio albolineatus
ATATATATATATATATATATATATATATATATATATATATATATATATATATATATATATATTATTATTTTTTTTTCAGTGTTAAACTTTTAACCCAATATGCAGTGTATTTGGCACTAGTGAGGGAACTCTTAAACCAGTTCTTTTGGACAAACAGTGATCAAACCAGTGTGTTTTACGAGTCTTGATGATAAAATAAATTATAAGATATAATAAATTAATTCTCATCAGAAGCAATATATGCACAAATGTAGAAATTTGACATATATTAACACTTTGAAGGGAATAATAACACTCCAGTTTGACGTAAGAATAAACTCTTACTGTGTTAAAAATAACTCTGTGAGTAATATACAAATTTCACACTTTAGAAAGTGTTATTTTAACTCCAAAATGGAGGGAGTCATATGTACACCCAAGCAGTGTTAAAGTTAAACTCAATTTTTTTTTTTTTTTTTTTTTTTTTGCTGTGTAGCTTTTCGAAAACACAAAGAATTAAAGTAGTTTTCATAAAAACAGTTTGGTATTTAAATTGAAGTTAGCTGTTGTACTGCCCACTAGTGGCAGAAAGAATGATTTTTTTGTTTGTACCACTAGGGAGCAGTAGAAGGAAACAGCTACTGCATGTCTATTTAACACCTAAATGCATCAATAAATCTTAAATCTTTCATGTTTGTCTACTTCAAACACATTAAAAAGTCCATTTACAAGATTCTCTCTCTGTCCCTCTGTAGATGTAGATGAATGTCATGACGAGTCACTGTGCATCAATGGTCAATGTGTGAACACTCGAGGCTCATTCTACTGTGTCTGTGACCCACCCTGGGTGCCTGATGCCTATAACAAGAAATGTGTCTTTCCCACAATTATAGGTATGTGTTTGTAATCAAGTGTCAGACTCGACTGAAAACTACTTGATGTGTATATATGAGGGAAAAAAAGCAACTGCCCCGTGTGAGGCTCGAACTCACGACCTTCAGATTATGAGACTGACGCGCTGCCTACTGCGCCAACGAGGCTGTGACATCAGAGGCGCACAAAACAGTTTACATAGTCACGGAAATCCTGTCAGAAAAGAGCACTAAACCAACTTTGCTAAATATTGTGGATATTTGAAAGCACTAAAACAAACACACCCGCTTCTCAACAGCACCTCACCCCTTTTTGAAATATCTGCTATCGTTACTAGCACTTTCATGCATGAATTATGGAATACATTATACATTATATTGTTTTGTACTTTTATATGATAGTAAAATTGAAATCCAATTCCATTATTACTAAATTCTGTTTCACTTAAAACTGATTTAATTGTCGTGACAGCATTAAACAAAGGCATAAAATATGACTTGTTACAGCTGACAATATGGATTTTTGTGTTTTTTCTTTTAATAACTCATTATACTATTTAAAACAGCTCAGTTATTTATAACAACGACATTACATTATATTAACAATGCAACATATTGTAGGAACAATAATTCACAGCTGATTTTAACAACTTATAATTTCATCCATACCCTACTTCGTTGAATCATGAAATATCAGTTAAAGTACATCAACATCTAAAATGTAACAACAGTTTTAATTAACTGATTTCTTTCAGTGTGCAATCAGTTGTTTTTATTTAGTTTGAAAGCTCTAAATAGTTGTTTATGTTGATATATTTGTTAAAGGGATAGTTACTCCCTATTTATAGTTTACTCACTATTTACTCACTCTCAATTGGTTATCAACCTTTCCCTTAATGAACACACACACACACACACAAAAATCCTTGTATAAAAGGTTTTCACAGACATGGCTCGAGTATTAAGCACATAGCTATCACTGTCAGCCATTTTGGATTAATGATATCAAGCAACAAACATTGGAAATGCAAGATAGTAACCACCTTTAATACTACTACTACTACTACTACTACTACCACAACCAGTGGTGAACTGGAACAGTATTTTCATCAAGGAAGGATACAGGGCAGTTGGGGGAGGAGGCGATCGGTAACTGAAGAATTGGGGGTGGGGGGTAGATGGTTGAGCGACAACCACGACTACTACTACTAATGAGAACAACAACAAAATGACTATTCCCATTCTATTTATTTAAAGTGTCTCAACGACGTGCCCAAAATAAGGGACACTTAATTATTTTTCACAAATACTCCACTCATCGACTTCAGAAATGTAATGTAATGTGTATTTCTATAGCGCATTTATTGTGTATGGCTATACAGCACCAGTGTGTCACCACACCAGCTATTGGTGAAGTGGAGAGACAGTGATAGAGCCAATTCGGTGGATGGGGACGATTGGGAGGCCATGATCGGTAAGGGCAGTGGGAAGGAATTTGGCCAGGACACCGTGGTTACAACCCCGCTCTTTGTGAGAAGTGCCATGGGTTTTTTAATGACTACAGAGAGTCAGGACCTATATAACATCTCATCCGAAAGACGGCGCCCACTGACAGTATGGTTGTCCCATTCACTATACTGGAGCATTAGGACTCACACAGACCGCAGGTTGGGCGCCCCCTGCTGGCCTCACTAACACTACGTCCAACATCAATCTAGTTTTTCCCATCCATGTACTAACCAGCCCTGCTTAGCTTCAGTGAGTAACCGGTCTTGGGCTGCAGGCAATAAATGTCGGAACGCCTGTCAGTGGCCAAAATGATCATGCTTTAAACATTGACGACTCTGTTCTAAAGGACTGATAGCTCTGCTATAAAATGAGTAGTCTCATTCTGATTATTTGCGGTGTCTCAATGACGTACCCAAAATAAGGGACACTTCATTATTTATCATAGATACCATTGACCACCCATTGACTTCAGGGGCCAAATAGATCAGATTTTAAACATTTTGCTCTTCTGTTTGCGTTGAAGTAGGAATTGATGAATGCCAGGACCCTGCAAATTGCAAAAATGGCCAGTGTGTAAACACCCAAGACTCCTATTATTGCCTGTGCGCCCCTCCCTGGACTCTGGCAAGCGACCGTAACAGCTGTGTCACACCTGAGGAGCAGGCAGGTGAGTAGAGCTTTCCGAAATCATTGCCGTCAGAGTAACAGATGGCTTGACTTATTGTAATGTAAAAAAGGTGTGTCATTTTAATGGCAGGCCTATTCAGTGTACTAGTGTACTTCTTTGAATAATAAAGATGCAAAAATCATACATTTATTAAAGTTCTCACCCAAGACTGTGTGCTTCTGATGTATCTCTTCTTCTCTTCCTCCCTCCTGCTTTTTCTCTCTATCTCTCCTTCTCTCTGTATATCTCTTTAGTAATGGGTGTGTCTGTGGTGCACCTTACAGATGTGAATGAATGTGAGGATCCCTCCTACTGTAGGAACGGGAGATGTGTCAACACTCCCGGCTCCTTCCACTGCATTTGCACGCAGCCACTCACCTTTAGTGCAGCCCTCAAGCAATGCGTCTATGATGGTGGGTATCACAAGTAACCGGCATGCAGACTTGTGATTGGTGGAAAGATTTAATTATTCTGCAATATTTGTGTGTCAAATAAGCTCCATAAGCTCTCTCTCTCTCTCTCTGAGTCTTGGTTCACTACATGACTGCTGAGCATGGACCAGTAAAAATAGTGGAACATTAAAGTCGGCATGAAATGGAAGTCTGCCAGAATGCTAGCATTAGCAAAATAGCTTAGAAATTAAACCCCCTCGACCCCCTGTTTCAGACCCAATATTCAAAGTAGCGTTAGAGTGGGAGCGTCACAGGCTGTCACTGTTCAAAAATGAACGAATGTGCGAATATAAATGAGACTTTTGCTAGGAGGAAGAGCACTATTTACTTAGGAGTGATAAAAACAGAAATATCCTGTCATCTTTTTACATTACACTGCTTTTTCCCCATATGTTGACATACATCTACTTGCTTCTGAAGTGAAAGACTTAGGGCGGTGCATGATTTTGTGGAAACTGATTGGATCATTGTTAGAAAATGGAGTACGATTTGAATGGAAGTTTTTACTCAGTTGTGGAGGATTACTGTCAACCAGAAGCAACGTCAGCACCCTCTGGTGCAGAATGCTTTCAGACACATGATGATGATGAGAACGCAAAGCTAAAAAGATGGAATCATATCATATTCAAACCACTACCTCCCATGATGGCAGGCCAGAAAGCAGACATTAATAGCCCTGGCCTAAAGGACTGATAGCTCTGTCCTAAAGGTATTCCACGCGACCAGATGTCAAGTCGTTTCGAAGGGGGGAGGAAGGTTATGGAGTGGTTATGGAATTTGATGGAAGATTATAAGGGGAAATAATTTTTTACCAAATGATGAATAGCACAGAAACATCATTTATAACAAGCACTACTATATACATCTTTAAAAAGTATAGAGTAAATTTCGATTTCATGCCGACTTTAAAGATAGTGTTTAGCAGTGTTAGTCTTGTAGTTGTCTTTATTTCCATCTGCTTTTCCATTGCTTTCTTCCTCTTTAACCCCTTTGTATTTTTTGTATGTTTTGTTTGTTGTATGTCCTCCATGATATCCTCATTTTTGTCTTTCTTAGACCGCACTGCCGCACATAAGGACATCTGTTTCCAGGAGGTTGATGAGGATCACATGTGCACAATGCCACGGAATGAGCTTACGGTGACATACTCGGAGTGCTGCTGTCATTATGGTCGAGGCTGGGGCCCAGAGTGCAGAACCTGTCCCATGAGAAATACAGGTACTGCAGATGCCATCAAGAATACATTTATTTGGTGGTAGAGTAAAACAGTAATATTGTAAATATACAGTAGTCAACATTTGAAGTGGATCAAAAATTGTTGTCAAAATTGTCCCAGGAGAATGGGTGTTGTCAAATAGCTTCAGAACGACTTGGATGAAAGGTTTCGATCTACTTCAGATGTTGACTACTGTATATCTACATGGAGCTGAGGAGATCTGAGTTGACACGTGAGACATCTGGTGGGGCAAGCAAGGAGCAAGGCATGGCCAGTCGGAGTGAGGAAGAATAAAAGGGGGAAGGAGCCTGGCAGAGCTGGAGAAATGGAGGTGTGCTAACGGACGGTGTGTGCGGTCCTATCTGGGTACGAAGTGCTGCCAGATGCCCTGGAAGACCACGGCAAAGACCAAGGTCGAGTCGAGTGTAGGATGAGGGAGCCTTGTGCACTCCAAAGACTGACAGACCCCAATGGAGATCAGGTGTAGTCAATGACGCAGGAGCCAAGAGAAATTTGGCTGGAGTCTGTGGAGAAGAGGAGAGTGGGAATCAGGGAGTGGGACTTGGCTCTTGTGGAGACAAAGGAGATCAAGAAGAAGAAATATTGGGGCTTGGTGGAATCAGCAAGAGCTGAAGGAGACTCGTGGTGGAAAGATTAAGCAGGTGGTGAGACAACACTGTGAGACAAGTCTGTGTGAGACAAACACAGACAAAGAAAACTTGGAGCTGACAAGGAAGACAAGATGGGATTAGTAAACTGTTTGAGCAAAAATGATTAAGTTCTATTATGTTCAGCTTACTCACATCAGTAGGAAAATGGGCTGGGCTGGGCTCTTGTACTCCACAAGAATGCCATCAAAGAAACTAATGCCAACTAATACACCTAGTGAGATTCACAGATGGACTTTAGCTTTGGGATGATCTATTTTTTAGGTTTCTCTAACTCTGGCTAGATGTCCATGATGGCAGAGGCTGATTGGCCAGGCTCTTTAGTGATGTCGACATGGTCTCTCTCCAAGTTTTGTAGATTCTCATCTGGTCAAAACCCACTCCACAAAAGCGGCAAAAGTTTCCTCAAGGACCATTCATGGAGAGCATGCTTTTAACAGTTCACTAAGGCTGATGTAGAAAAATATGGAGAAAGAGTGGCTGAGGAAGTTCATTGGGCACACTAGTTCTGAGACATCCCTTGTGTATAAACATCAAAAGTGTTTTAATCTGAAAGCGTTTTAATTCAATGTTAAAAAGTGTTTTTATAAAGTTTGATACAGCTGGTATATTTTAGCAATCTAGCAGTCAAATTTATTGCAATATTGAAAATATACTCAGAATAATAATAATATAATTTCTTTTTGTGTTGTTGCAGTGCTTTTTAACAGGTTGTGTGAGATGCATTTGGAGACTGAGTCTGATGGAGAGGGTGACTTCCTGGCAGCTTTTTCCACCTACAACCCAGGTGACCTTGACTGTTTTATTCACCTTTAAATAAACAGAACCATAAAAGGCTGGCACAGTGTTTTATTATTCTTTCTGTCACTCTCATGTGCTCAGAGGGAGACAGTTCAGAGGAAGACTCGGATGAATGTAGTTGTGCTAACGGACGGTGTGTGCGGTCCTATCTGGGTACGATGTGCGAGTGCAATACTGGGTTTGTACTGGACCACTCACGAACACGCTGTACAGGTGAGTGTCCGTGCAGACTTTCTAATACATCCTGAAGATTAGATCATACTAATGAAGTCAACATATTTAAAGTAGATGTCAAATTAAAATGTACAATGTTTATTTTACTAGCACACATCGGTATTCTTTGGTGAACAATTTAATCCGTGCAAGTTAATCCACTGGAATTTTTTTTGTTTTGGTCATCTTCAATGGCTGACTATTTACGTCAGCATCTGGAGTGGCGGTCACAATAAGCCACAATATTCTAAACCACACCATTACACTTACCATTACTTTGCTACGAGGGAATGATGAAAAAAAAGAAAGCTCAATATTCCATTTCAGTTGGAGGTACATCAACATACTGATATAAAGGTGTCAGCAACTTCTGGTTCACACAGACTTTAAAGGGCAGTGTTTCCCCTACCATAGGATTAGGGGGGCGCCCCGCCCTCCCAACGGCTTTCCCCATCCCCCTTTAAAGTCAATTTAATGTTTTTTTAAATGTTTTGTAAATGTTTTTCTTCTTTTAATAAACAAGCTAAATAGCCTATGCAGGGCTTAATTTGTGCCGAAACACGCCGGATCCGAATCCGGCATCTCTGAAATCTGATCCAGCACATCATTTTACCTGTCCCCCTTATCAAAACCGCCCTCCTTCCCCGTCCGCTGTTCACTTTCACCTTTTTCTGCGACTCCCCGAGTCTGCAACTCTTCTCACTTTCGCCCGCGGCACTCCTCCAGCATCCAACGCCCCGCCATCCACCCATTTACACAACGGCATGTCTTTTCTGTCTTTACATGTCACGCGTTTACAAATCTCTGCTCTCTGAATCGCGCACGGTCGAGTCCCACACAGCCTCTCTCTGAGTGTCAGAATGTCGTCTGACAGCAATAACGTTGTTTTGAAGGGAAATTTTGCTTTATCAGTTGTAATTAGTTGTACTGCATGTCCACTGCATTTCCCGCCATAGAATATTAAATAAATTATTTGTATTGCTAACTTTTAACTAAACTTTTAATCCTTCACGTGTCATAACATGTCATAACATAACCACGACCGGCACGAGGTTACATCAAACAATGAAAATTTGATCATGATTACGTTGACATTACGTAACACACGTGGATTTTGGCTGTAGCGTCAACCTACAGAAAACAGAAAAGGCTCGTTTGAGGTGCGCCCGCTGGCCTCGCCTTGACTGCAGACGGCAGCAGGCAGGTGCAGTAAGAGGAGGGCTCAAAAAATACATCAGAAGTCGGACACTTCCCAAATCTCGCTGTTTTGCCACCTGGAAACGTCACCAGTGGCGGAGATCGCGGACGAATGACCTCAAGAAATATAACTTATAGTAAATATTAAATTGTTTTTGAACATGTTTTTTTTCAGTATTTGGTTATGATTATAATTGCTGTGATACTATATAGAATTTTAATAGGCTATATTTATAATATGCATATGGTTCAAAAACACTATAGTATTCCTATAAGTTACTATAGTATTTTTTTAATGTGGGAGTGGATGCAATTGAAATATCAAAAAGATGGCCAGAATCACAGAAGATGAACAGCTCATTACGTAAAAGGTTGAACTGTATTTAAAATATACATCTGTAAAGATGTACCACTGTATTCAACAGTGGTAAACATTAAAAGAATCAACAAATAAACAGCTTATACAGCAAGAAAGCTTTCAAGAAATCTAATTTGGCTACATTATAAATTAAGTAACTATAGCAAGATGCTTTTGAGTGACATGTATATAGACAGGTCATGACAAATGTTTGTTTGTTTGTTTGTTTTGGATATGGATATGGGTGGCATTTCCTTATATAAATATATTTTGTCATCATTTATTTGCCCTTATGTTGTTCTAATGATGTGCCCTTCTTTATTTTCCTTTTAATCAAATGTATACATAGACAGACAGATATATTTGAATGTTCCCTCTCTTTGTTCCTCCAGATATCGATGAGTGTGCGGGTCGGGGGACAGGGCAGAGCCCCTGTAAGAATGCACGCTGTATTAACACCTTCGGCTCGTTCAGATGTCAATGTAAACATGGATTTGTAGCTGCACGACGACCACACGTATGCTTACGTTCCAGGGCTCAATAACAGCAACGCGGCTCATCTCAACACTTCCAGCGCCCACGCTCACTCTCGTGTACATACAAGTATTGATATGCCACCACTAATATACACCACCAAATCTAGTATAACTGCAGTTGTGAACATTTACCCACAAACACAAAAAAGGTTCATCAATATTCACTCTTAAATATTATGTCGCTTTTTATTGTAGACTTGTATTAATATCCCTCCTTAATGTGTTTGCACCCATTTGAAGATGTGTTTGTTGTTAGATGAGGGATTGTCCTTGGATGAAATGTGTTTTTTTAACTTAAGTGGAGTTTTTTTTTGTATGTATGTTGCTGCTTAGCACGTTTAACTAGCTTTATCATAACGCATGATTTTGTTACATACTGTGTGTTTTTTTTATCTTTACTGAATTTTTTTCTTTTAAGATTAGCTTTGTACAAGTTTAAAGTGTTTTTTCTTGTTGGTGTCTGCCCTCTTTCAGACAGTTTGATACTCCTTTGTTTTTACTGGTGTATGTTTGTTCACCATTGATAGTGTTTTGTAATTTGCCTTGTGCATTATTTGGTCATTGTTTTCTTCATAGGGATATGCAACAGGTGTCATCTTTCTTAGGTCGCATTGAGCATATCACTGTTTTTACATGAAGTTAGTCATTGACAAAGATGGATGTGTTGATTTTGATTTTCTAAACTTCTGGAACTAAAAGTTCCAAACTTTTTGCTTTCTTGATCAAGCACAATTTTGAGGTTATTTTTTAGAGAATAAATATAAACCTAATAATTACAAAGAAAGAAAACATTGCCCAAATAAATTAATCTCATAATAATTTTAAAAAGCAGCCAATCTTATGTATTAGCAATATGTTCTGGTGAAGATTAGACATCTTGGCAAATTTTTTTGCTTAGAGAACAGAATTCAAACAATCTGGCAGCATCTTTACAGTGAGGGTAACTTGGTTATCTTTCTATTGAGACTACACAACAATATAAGTCCTACATTTAATCGTATAAACCACTTGACACCAAAAAAAGGTCTAATTTTGCTTTGAATAATTGCAGCTGCTTTGAAAATGGCATCATTACACTCTCTTTCATTATATTCATCTTCTCAGATGCAGAGAAAAAACGTCAAGTAGCAGAAATAAATATTGAGCTACTGCTGAAAATGAGATGAAAAATAATGACCAGGTCTGGATGATATGCTTGGTTTTACAGGCTGTCGGTAACCTGTGTACAGAAAGCCACCATAATCATGTGCCAAACTGAAATCTACAATGTATTTGCAGAACTCGTTTATAAATAAAAATATAAAGCACCTTCTGTGAGGTCAGTTTACAATTTTATTTCTAGTCTGTATTCTCCAACAGTATAAGTATTGGTATTATTGATTAAATATTGAAAGTCTGCTGCCACATTGAAAAGTACAACACACCAGATCATGATGATATGAATAAGCAATACTATAAAGCAGGGATGTGGTCCTGGAGGGCCGGTGGCCTGCAAAGTTTAGTTCCAACCACAATCAGGCACACCTGGGCTAGCTAATCAAGCTCTTACTAGGCTTTCTAGAAACATCTTTGCAGGTGTGTTGAGGCAAGTTGGAGCTAAAATCTGCAGGACACCGACCCTCCAGGACCGAGTTTGGACACCCCTGCTATAAAGTGACTGCAGCAGGGACTAAACTTGATTTCTGGGGACATTTCAGTGACAGTGTGAAATGATGCTGTACTACGAAGTGACAAGCAGCTAACTACTCTTAAGCCTGATCTCAAAAGTCACAAAAACAATTTCAGCCTTCAAATTATCGTGAGCCAAATGTCAAACCGAAAATAAGAGGTTTCACCCTTACCTTTTTGGAGAAAATTCCTTGCTAGAAAAACTTGCTTGTTCGGTCAGCAATGTGTAGCCTCTAGTAAGTCGTCTAGTCAACAACACTATCGTGAATATGCAAATAAGGACATTAATCCGATGTTTCGGAATTAAACGTGATAAATTAGTCAGTGCACGAACACCCAGGAATAATATGCATATTTCTGAATTGGTAAAATGAACGAATTTATACTACTTTTTAAATAATCTGTAAATTCTAATTAGACATGTACGTTGGTCATCCAAATGGAGTGTTGAGTCGAAACGAGAGGCGTTTGAAAGAAAGTTAAAATTGTGAAGCACCTTGGGTGAGGTCAAACATTTCAGGTTAGTGGTTTGTGGGGTTTCACCTCCACCTAGTGGCCAAACAATAAACAATATTTTTGTTTCTGCCGTTAGAGGGCAGTCGAACAGCAGAAATATAACGTTGCATGTGCTTTTTTTCTGGAATGGTTACTAGATATTGTGGGTTCATAAAACGCTTAGATTTTTAAAAATGTATTTATTAATTAACATTTACATATTTTTCATGTCACACAAAGTATTGTACTGTGTTTCTAGTAGGGTTTTTGATTTCCGTCTATGGATGTAGGTAAATGTCGTACTTGATAATACGTACTCGGTATGTGTGAGTTGACTGCACTTGATCACACCCTATGAATCTGACGAAGACGGTTGAAGTTTGAATTGTACTTGGTTTACTCGTTGCGGAAAAGTAAAAACTCATGCCCCGTGTGAGGCTCGAACTCACGACCTTCAGATTATGAGACTGACGCGCTGCCTACTGCGCCAACGAGGCCATATGTGTACTACGTACTAGGGCAGATTTTCACTGCACCGCACGTACGACCACACAATATTTATATATTTGACAATACTGCCTGCTTTGATAACTGAAAACTCTTTAGTCAAGAAAGTACACTCAAAAAGTGCACAAAGTGATCAATCAGGGGTTCTGTTAGACCAACCTGTTACGAGGCATTCCGAAAATTACTGGACATTATGGTGGCGGAGCAACTTCGCAGGTTAGATTTTGTTTGTGAACACAACAGGTGACTTTGTTTGTGAACACAACAGGTGACGTTAGTTAGTTTCTTAAATCTTTAAGACGACTAGTGGTGTCTCAAATAGCTAGATATTGTTAACGTTACACGCTGGTCATTTTCCGCGTCAGAACAAAGGTGTGCAGGAACATTTCATTTAAATTTTGAGGGTTTATCACTAACACTAGCATACTACAGTAGCCAAAAACAAACGGGACACAAAGACTATTTAAATCTTGGTACTGAATCAGAGTCTGCTGAACATTACGCTAATAACCGAGTCTGAGTTTAGAAGAAATAAGATTGGTAATGGCTTTTTTAAAATAAAATTTATTTGCGTCAAATATTTATGTTTTATGTGTGTACTCAACATTTATATGGTCTTATAGCAAATGAGCTGGCAGCAATGCGTAAAACGGGTCTATTTTTTTCTCCTCTATAATTTTTGAATTGAAGTAAAACCATACTCTATTATAATGCTTAAGGTCTAATCACAACGCATTGTGTATGAAAATGACAGCAGAGTAGGCTAATATTGTGTACCTAGTGCTGTCTGTATTGTTAATATGAATCAAACTAACGTTACTTAAGAAAAACAGAAAATCCCAAACTGCTCTTATGAGAATTTCTTTCTTTCATAACTATTGTATATTTTACTTTTCACGTTATTCATCTGCAACACAATTAAAGCACTCCTAATCAAAAAACTAAATGTAGCTAAAGCTGTTAGATACAGTCCAGGTATTTATTTATGGGCAGATTGATAGTTTTTTTTTTTAGATCACGAGAAAATGAAGAAGAAAATGCTTCATCTCGCTTCTGATCTGCTGGACATTACAGAGACACATGGACTTAATTTTTTAGTCTCTCGCAGCTCATTGCAGTGTTTTAAAGTAATATTTCATACAATTTTGCTTAGCAAGGCTTTTGTTAAAAATATTTTCCAAACTATGACTCAATTTCATGAACACACGCATATTCACAGGTGCAAACTGACTGGATAATTTGCTAACACAGATGTTACTAAAAGTCAATATTTCAGACAAATGTGCTCTGCAGAACCCTACATTCTGCAAGGAACTGTGTTTTAAACAACCCATGTTGGCCCATCAACCCGTCAATCACAAGAGGAGTACTGCCTCTGGATAAAAAGTAAGACTGTCATTCTTGGCTGTGCAGTGAAAATTCACCACCTGGCATAACCTTTCAAAATAAAATGCTGCTAGTTTTGCCAACATTTTTGTCTCCAGAAGCACCTAAAGTAAGTACATTTTGTTATTATTATTTTACTGTGTGTTTGTAATAAACATCAAATCAACATGTTAGACATAAACTCTCTGAAAACAAAGGTTTTTACAGCAAAACTATAAAAGAACTATTTTTGGTTCCCCAAAGTTCCATTTACTTGATAGAACCTTTTGCTGAAAGACAGTTTCTATGGACATTGAACATTATGCTGAAGCATATTATTTTCTCAAGCATAAGAGTGAATGAAAGAAAAATGGATGAAAATTTATGATTAATCAAAATCAGAATGAGCTTTATTTCCCAAGTGTTGTACAAACACACAAGGATTTTTTTTTTTTTTTCAGGAGCTCAGGATACTTACAGTGCATACATACATATCAACACAAGGGGCAATTGCATACACCTTGCGCAATAGGGTGCGAGATGTTTTTGGCGCGATTTGTTGCTATTTTCAGACCAGCGCAACTCTATTTTTTACGCATTGTTGGCACGTTGCTATTTTGAGGAACTAAAATAGACTGCAGCATTGACCAACTGAAAGCTGGTCTAAAGTCCAGCGCAGAGCATGTTAGTTATGCGCCTATGCAGGTCCAAGAGCTTACACATTGCTTAATATGCACAGGATGTACAGCAATACACAAATATCTTTACATATGAAAACAATTAAAGTATTAAAATATTACAAAAAAAATATTTTCTACATGAATATAAAAACCACTGCCTCCATGTCTTCTTCATCTTAGGGGGCTTTTTTAGTTTATTCATGACAATTTGCTTTTGTATATTGGTATTATTTGTAGCAGCATTATTTATTATATGCATATTTATATTTGTTTTGATAAAAACAAGCTTAGATTTATCCACCTGTTGGGTTTTTGACCACAATTCATTATTATTGTTTATTTATTTGTTTGCTAGAAATTAGAACTGAATTTAGAAATAGTTTTGAAACAAATCTTTGTGCTTAACAAACGAAATTAAATACGTAGGCTAATGGATGTCTTCAGTGGAGTGAGTTTCTACTGTTTCGTTATCTACGAAAGTAAAGGAGTAAAGTAAAGAGTACAGTAAAGAGAAAGTAAAGAGGCCGAATGGAGAAGGCTAGTTCTTTATCCTTGCACTGCAGATGGTCTGTTTAACTGTTTTCTCGCTAGTGTTCAGTTTTTCTACTTAGGAAGTCCTCCATGTAAATATCAAATGCGTAAAGAGTCATAAAGGGAGATGGGAGATGAGATTCTGATTGGTTTATTGCACAATATGCTCAAAACACACTCATAATTCATTAAGAGAATAAGCACAACCCTGTTAGACAGGGTGCAGACTGTATTTTTACATCCTAAAAATAGCAAAAGTGGATTCAGACACATCCTTCATGCTTTTGCTCCATGTGCTTTAGACTTTGTGCCTGGATCGTAAAAATATAGCCCAAAAACACAGAATGGCATTTAAATAAGTGGAAAATAAAGTTTAAATAAATTCTTTAAATTAAATTCTGGAGTTATATACACACATCTAGATGGTTTGGGCCATTTGAATTTTATAAACTAACTACATTTTTTTTAAAAATAGAATGTTTTAATATATTACAAAAAGTCTAAAACAGCATTAGATGACCTTAATAAAATTGGACTTTTATTAAATTATTTACATTTAAAAACAAATACTCAGTTTTGTTAGTGAAACAATTAAACATGGTGAGGGTCATATTGGAGCACAGTAAAATGCTTTATAAACACAGTAAGTGCTAGGATAGAACATATAATTAAGATGCAACCCATAGTGATGGCAGAATATAAGGTTTTATCATGTGCTAGGGGCGTCTTCACCCGTACTCGTCGAACTACAGTATTCTTAACAGTAGATTTGGTTTGACATTTCCTTTTACATGGTGATAAAGACTTGCGTAAACGAGTTGTCAACTTGTTAAACCCTTTGGCAGTCTGTCTTTTAGGTGAGGTGATTTTTAAAATAGATTTAATTGTTGTTAATACATTCGGTTTTATCGTTACGCTTCTACCACCTGTGCTTAATTGATTTGTTTCTGTTTTTTCTGGTGTCCCAGCGGCATTTTGAATCACAGTTACAAGATTCATAGCCGAAGCCGCATTTATTGTTGCAGGAGCATGTGAGGTTTTTATAGTTTGGGTAGATTCTTGTGGTCTGACTGTGGTTGTTTCACTTATTTCAACTTTAAGTGTCTCTGTCCCTGCTGTTTTTAGTCTGTTTATGAATGTGCTTTCTTCGGAATGCCCTTCAGTTGAATCTACTTTTGTTGTAGTTATAATTGCTGCTGTCCTGAATGTAGCATCTGGTCTAGTTTCGGTTACTGCTTGATTTTCAGATGTGACTTTTGAAGCTTTCAGTATATCAGTAATTAAAGGGATTACTCTGTCTGTCTTTGGCTCTGGTATCGGAGTTGCGCTCATGAAATTAGCTAAACTGTTTGATTCGTGCTTTGGTACAGTGACGCTCAAGTCTGTCTGCTTCTCCAAAACTGCCACATCTGTTTCACTTTTAGGTGTTTGGATCATTTCACTCACACTCTCCAATTTTAGAGACGGATTTGTGAATGTTTCCGCATCAGTAATTTCTACAGTTTGTGTACATGTGACTGTTTCATCGGGAGTTGTTTCTGCTGGTTCAGTCCAGTCAGCCTGTTTTGTTACAGGTGAAACGATGGTTGTCTTAATTTGCTCTATAGCCTCTGCCGAGTTGATTTTTCTCCCAGCTGTAGTTTCCACTGACCCATCTGCACTCACTGCTGCTCTCTCAGCTGGTGTTTGCCAAGAGCCTTCTTCTATAGCAGCGGCAGATGATGCTCTCGATTCCGCAGATGTCCTAGAAATAATTTCTATTGATGTAGCTCCAGGAAAGTTGGTGATTGTTTGTGCCTCTGGCGTGTTCGGGACACCTTCGGCCTCGGCTAATGCTTCCACGGATGTCTGAGCTGCAACTGTGCTGCTTGTGGATGGATTCACGAAAGACTTCAATTTAATCTTAGACTGGTCAACCCTAGACAAAAATAGGAACGCATTTGTGATTATGAAGAGTTATCAGTTGACCGTCACAATTCTTTTTATAGAGCTGTGAAAATATGCACCCCAACGTCCAATATGTCAGTAGACCCGTCACAGTGATGACCCCTACATAAAGAACAAAAAGGAGATGTTGATAATGAATAGGTCATAATGAAGTAAAGAGTATTTAATGGAATTAGTGGTAATTATGAGTTTATTTTGATCATATGTGAAGCTATACAAACCTGCAGAGATGAACAACACACGGACATATCTCGGAGCCATCTTGTCTTTGGCCTGTGTGGCAGATGAAGGCATCTCTCGCAATTATTCTGTACAGTGTACAAAAGATGAACTGTTTGTTTATATTTGATTGCGCTGTTGAGCAGAGCTTTCTTGAAAATAGAGGTATGTAATAAGTTATGATCTGAACACCTTTAATGTTCAGTCAGATTAGATACTGGTATAATCTTCAGTCTCCGAGATAGCATTTAGTTGCTGCTGTGTGCACACTGCACTGATCAAAGACAGGTCGGTTACAAGTTACTCAACCTTTAAAGTCACAATGAAATCAAATTGTACTCTTTATATTTTTATATGTAGTAGTGCTTGTTATAAGTGATGTATTCGTGCACTTAATAATTTTGTAAAAACTAATTAGCTCTCATAATCTTTAATTAAATACTATAACCTTCACTCCCCCTTGAAATGACTTCACTTCTGGTCACATGAAATGGCTTTCAAGCTGGGATAAGGGATATAATTTGTCAGTCTTCATTCATTTTGTTAGCAACACCCATCTTCCAATGATCCAGTCGATACCCAAAGGACGAAATCATGCACTGTCTTACACTTTTATCATTTTAGGACCATTTCAAGTGGATGTACTTCACAATAGAGGAAAAAAGACAATCTTGAATTTTGTTTCATAGTGACTTTAAACAGGAAGAATCACCAGCATGGTCTAATAACTAAATCTCACTTCACTGTAAGACATTTTATTGTATTTTTGCGGTAATTTGCTGACAGCACTGTTGACAGTAAGTTACTGCAACTGCCCCTTACAGTAACTTACCTGTTAATGTGTTTTACAGTAGCAGGACCCTACCACAATTTAATTTTACAGTATGACAATTTTTACAGTACTTTTACTGTAATGTATTTACTTTTTACACTAGCAGTACAAAAAAATATATTTTTAGAATTTACTATTCATCTAATAAATTCCAAACAAGTAATACATTTTTTCATTAACTGTGTCATTTTTGTCTTCAACTACAGTAGCAGTACATGATTAGGCTACAGTAGAATACCGCAAATTCCTAATATTCCAAATAACTTAATATTATATTAGTGACTGGAAAGAATGTATGTGGTATTTTACTGGGTGATTTTGCAGTAAATAATTGTAAAATTGGGGCAAAGTCTAACAGTTTACCCAACGCATGTGAGAAGTGATACAAGAAATTATGTTCTTACGAGAGACTGGGTTTATGCTTGTCTTAAAATGGTAGCCTGCAAGAAGTTGAATCTGATTTTTATGTGAGCTGAGGTTCAGTGTAAAAAAAGAGAAGAAATTAAGAAGAGAATGGTTGCTATGAGGGCTCCCCCAAAACTTCCCCTTGTCCTGTATCTTGTTCTCTCTTGGCTGTAGGCCATCACCAATTTCCTTTTCATTCAGAACACATTTCATATTACAGGATGGATTTCGTTGGAAATACGTGTTTCAGCTGAAATTTTTGTGAAACTACAAAAACATACTTAAACCTTTGACTGCAGTTTCTAGGTAAAAGGATCACTGTAGGGCAGTATGATGCCAACAACTTTGGTTCCTTTTCACATTAGTTATGTATACAGGGACATATTATCGATATAATATTAGGATTGATCATTTAGATTAAAGGATAATTGTTGTGTTGATCTTTGTACAACACCAAATAAATACTAAAAAACACCTTTGCTCAGACTTTGTACAATGTAGTTCTTGTGGTCGCAGTGCACGTTTCTTTTTCATTTGCTTTTAAAAACACTATTGGTTGGGGTTAGGTTATTGGTTCGCTAGGTGAGCTATTTGACAAGCCCAGCCTACCCATGTGAGTGTACAAATAAAACACCCATCTTAGAACAAACATACCCTAATTAACATATTTCAGATTTGCTAAAAATTTAGACAACGCCTTCTAGTGGTTTTGTCATCTTAAATGTGCAAGGAAACATAGAATTTAAAATTTAATTCCAGATTTGGATAAACATAATTTGTCCTTTCTGGTTGATATTGTAAACAGACCCATTAGCTATAAATCTCATTATGACAGACAGAAAATGTCATTTCTATTTCAGCAAACTTGGCCTCTATGGGTTTGCTATTCTAAGTATGGAGTTACGTGTACATTGGAAAGCTCACAAAATATAACCGTTTTGTCTCAATGTATAAATTTTTTTTGGTATATTATACATTTTTTGGTAAATATATCAGCAAACACGCATATAAATCATTTTGTCAAATAAGTGTAAATAGTTATTTAGAGCTAAACAGCTGTATGAGCCATAAAAGAATAGTACTCACTTGAAAACACACAAATTGTTATTATAATAATATAAAAAATGGAAGATGGAACAATAAAAAAAAATCATGTTTTGTCGTTCTTACCTTTCTGTAATAGTTCTTTGTTCATTCGTCAGAGACCATCTTACCATATGTCACATCCCTTCTATTACAAAACAGCATTTGAGAGTTTTAAAACCACTCAAGTCAAATTGCAGATTTTATTTTTTAAAATTTATAGCATTATTTCTAAAGCATTATTCAAAATTTACCTGTTAATTTTAGCAAGGAAACCAAAAGAACTGTCTCTAAAGTTCCGAGACACTGAATGCTAGGACACACACACACACACACACACACACACACACACACACACACACACA
>CAIGQQ010033541.1:11640410-11671375 GCA_903798035.1 Danio albolineatus
AAACCCACGCAACCACGGGGAGAACATGCAAACTCCACACAGAAATGCCAACTGGCCCAGCCGGGGATCGAACCAGCGACCTTCTTGCTGTGAGGCGAACGTGCTAACCACTCGGCCACCGTGGCATATATATATATATATGTGTCCAAAACTGGACACATGCTATGATTATATATATATAATCAAATATGTCACTATTATTCTTGCAGAAGGATTCATTTAATTATTTACTTCTAAATATTAACATATTAATAACATACTGCTTTAATATTTAGATTTCTTATGCTAAAAATACTGTGTTATTTCACCCTCAAATTTGGTTAAAATATATGAATAAACTCAATGGTTGGGTTTGTCCATATTTTACCCAAATTTGGTTAGAAACAACCCAGCATTTTTGTGAATGCAATATATTGTAAATACTGTCATAACTGAAGGGGATGCAGCTCATACGGTATTGCTTACATAAATCTGTAATATACTTGGGATCATCTCCAGATGCTACGCTGATGCAGTTGTGCATTTTTGTTTGTTTGTAGATTCTGAGGAATCCCCTCCACTGCTGTTTGAGTGCATTGCCTGGTTTCTTATGTAAGCTAAATCTTCTTCTTCTTGCCTCAAATGTCATCACCTAAATTACGGTGCAATCTCTTTGGTTTCGTCCTGATCCCTTTGCTGTCATTCTGCCTCTGCATCTCCTACATTCTATGTCCTATTTTTAAGCCAGCAATTCTTGTGGTCTAAAGTGGAACAGCTAGACGACCTTCAAAAACTTGGAGGATAGGTAAAACTTAGTGGTGTGAGAATGAGAAACAGAGCAAGAACAGAAATAGTTTGCTTGTCCCAGTGAGATGACTCCAGGAGGTTGTGAGAGGAATATAAATATCTTTTAGTAGGTCGGAGAGAGAGATAGAGAGAGAAAGAGAGAGATACAAGGGGAGAAGAAGGAGAGAGAAAGGAAAAAGGAGGGATGTGGTAGTTTGTATTTGCATTTCTTCGTGTGGTTTCTCTTGAGCACATTTGTTATCTCAGCATCACGGTACATCATCAGTCAATAGTATCAAGAATCAAGAGCTGTCATAAATCACACAGTCATCTACTCAATCTACATTGGATCAGCACTCTGTGTGTCTGTGTGTGTGTTCAGCTCAGCCGCAGACTTGAAAGACTCCATCTATCTTAGCACACACTCTCCCTGGTGGTCAGAGCCAACAGATTTGAAGATCCAAAACTGGACACATGCTATGAGCCTAAAGCAAAAATAATTGCTTGTGCGCACAAAACACAAATACAGAGAGACTCAACAGTGTGCTCATAAGTCAGCTTGGTTTTGTTTGGAAATACAATTATGTTCATTTAATTAAAAGTTTGTAATATTTACATTTATTGAAATTATTTTTGAAAGAATGATTGGAGTTTTGTGGCATGGCCCATTGTACTTCTGGAAGAAGCCAACACTGTTGTCATACAGAGATGGACATAACCAGCAACAATACTCTGGTAGACTATGATGTTTGTTCAATGCTCAATGCTCAATTAGAACTAATTGGCAAAATTTGCCAAGAAATGATCTCATACACATTACATCACCAACAGCATCCTATGTCATTGACTACATGTACATAAACATTAGTAATGAAATTATTTGCCTTAATCTGAATAAGACAATAGCCCGCAGCTAGCTCTCTGCAACTCTCACACGGTGAAGCTAAGCAGTGCTGTGCCCGGTCAGTACCTGGATGGGAGACTACATGGGAAAGCTCGGTTGCTGCCGGAAGTGGTGTTAGTGAGGCCAACAGAGGGCACTCAACCTGCGGTCTGTGTGGGTCCTAACGCCCCAGTATAGTGAAGGGGACTCTATACTGCTCAGTAAGCGCCGTCTTTCGGATGAGACGTTAAACCAAGGTCCTGACTCTCTGAGGTCATTAAAGATCCCAGGAGGTTTAACCCTGGCATCCTGTCCATCATGGCCTCCTAACATCCCCATATCATAGTTGGCTTCATCACTCTGTCTCCTCTCCACCAATCAGCTGGTGTATTGTGTGCCGTCGTGTCATCCAGGTGGATGCTGCACACTGGTGGTGGATGAAGAGATCCCCTGCATTGTGCCGCAAGTGCTTTGGTTGTCTAGAAAAGCGCTATATAAATGTAAGGATTAATTATTAATTATTATTAACGTGATTAAGGTGTTTATATGAGTTGCTTTTTGAATGTTCCGTTCCTGATCTCATTTTACATGTTATAGGACATAGTTCGAGTATTGTCAATGCATCACCATGATATCCACATGTCCTCTCGAGTTTCATGTCATTTCTGGCGTTTCATTTTTAAATTGTCGACTTTAACTGCAGTTTGGCACTTTCATTTTCATTCAGGAACATTTCATGCATGCCAAACAAACAAGATACTGGATGCGAGTATGAACTGCTGGAAGTGTGTTGTTTTAATGGAATTTCATACCGGTCAACCGTGTTACATTGCTGTGTGCAATCAAGAAAGTGGTACAGTACAGTTCACTGTTTTGGTACCTTTGACAGTGGAAACAAACATAAATGTGTGTCATACTGTACCGTACCACACAGTGGAAACAGGCCATAAGTTACCTTCCTTTCAGAAATGGGCTTGACATGCCACATTTTCTCTGCTTTGGTATGAGTTTCCCTCCTTTCAGGGTTAATATACTTAGAGTTTTCTTAACTGCATTTCTGAAATGGGCATGCATTTCCTACAGAGCATTGCATATTTTCTTTTTTTCAGACTATTCTCTGTAACCCAAGTGACTGTTTTGTGTAAAAACCCAGTATCAGAAATCTGGCACAAGCAATCGTCACATTCAGTTCAGTCCATGTTTATTTCTATAGCACTTTTACAATGTAGATTGTGTCAAAGCAGCTTAACATAGAAGACTTAGGCCCCATTTACACTAGTGCGTTTTAGTTTTAAAATGCGTTTTAGCATGAAAACGATCCATGTTCACACTAGCGTTTCACACAGAGTCTCTCAACAGATGTCCCTCCACACTACGCCAGCGAAACGTATATCACGTGAACATTCGCACACTCTGGGCATGCGCGTTCAAGTATAAACAGGAAGCATGCGTCTCGCTGGTTCTTCCCGGTGTAACCCAAAACCGGCGGTCTAAACGGGGCTTAAACTGCTGGAAACGCGAGCGATTAGCGAGTGCTGGAACAGTAGCTTGCCTCTTGCGAATATATGCAGCTGTTGTTGTAAAAAAGTCAGAGTTTAACTGCACAATACCGCCTAAAACGGACATTGGTTCTCCTAACGGTCCCATTTCTGTGTCCAGCAGGCACGCCTCCATTTTCCGATGTGTGCGTTTCCCCCCATCCACACTGAGACGCAGCAACAGCAGTTTAAAATGAAAATGACCTCTCCAGCGTTTCCAAAACGCTCCGCTTTTGTGGCTCATAAACTCTGGCGTAGTGTGGACTGATGGCGTAACCGTAGCAAAACTTTTGCGTTTTAAAACGAAAACGCACTAGTGTAAACGGGGCCTTAGTAAATTGAAATTGAAACCATGCAAGTCAGTGGCGAAGAACAAACTTCATCAATTGACGAAGTGAAGGAAAAAAAACCTTGAGAGAAACCAGGCTCAGTTGGCCACAACCATTTCTCCTTTGGCCAATCTTCTTGTGCAGAGCTGCAGTTTAGGCGCCGGAGGCTGGAGAACGCTGGGCCATCGTGGAGAACCGCAGGTGAGAGTATGTCACCTGGGGTGTTCAGGCTGGCCCACTGGATCAAGCAGAGACTCGTCTGACACTGTGGTTTCAGGAATCAGGAACATTCACAGCCATTATAATCACTTTTCTTCTTTGTCATGATGCAATTATCTAATCAGCCAATCACATGACAGCAGCTCAATAGGTTTGGGCATGCAGATGTGTTCAAGGCAAGTTCAGCCTTGACCACATCTGCATGCCCAAACCCATTAAGCTGCTGTCATGTGATTGGCTGATTAGATCATTGCATTAACAAACAGTTGGACACACCAGAACTTTAAACCACTAACAAATCACAGACCTCTCAACATCCTCACTGCCACTGCAAAAACATGTAGTAGGGCAGACGAAAATACAGAAAACTTGTAGCAAGGGAGACAGACACAAAAAGATAAAATGGAAAAAGAGTGAGAGACAGAGGGCAAGAGACTGAATGTGCTGTAGTGAGCAGAAAGCAGGTCTATGTAAGCAGAGCTTCAGCCAGTCTGTCCCAGCTAGAGAGGGCCCCAGTACACGAGAATACACAGTGCTGCGCACTCAGCTGTTTTCCTTTGTCTCCCACACTATTGTGTGCCCTTTCAAAAGAGGGGAACCAGGTAGGAATGGGGATCGGTCTATGTGGGAGGGGTGGACATTTTATAGATCTGTCAGACAGACATCAGTAAGAGACATTTTGCACTGCATAATAAAGAAATTCCAGTCTCTGGGTCAGGCAGAAACCTGAGCTTTAATCTATAGTCAGAAATCAGATCAAATTAATACTTGATAAAGTTGTGTTAAGTGTGTGTGTCCATTATTTAAAGTTTTTGTCAGTTCAGATTCAGCTTCTTTTTGTTCACAGCTTCTGCAACAGAGAACTCAGAAACTGAGCAACATGTAAAACTACTTCTGAGCATGTAAATGGAACAATATGTAAGACCTACTGGAATAAGATATGGGAACTAACATGATCAGTTGGTGTGTTTGAATACCTATCTTGTGCCATCACAAAACGCCATCACAATATCCATTGTATGCTCCAGTGGAAAGAACATCTTTTATGTGGGAACATGCTAGACTAATGTTTTATTAAAATACAAATCTTTGTGAAAAGGTAAAGTTCTATAGATGTTTTTAATCATCAATCTCATTAAAGAATCTTCATTTGTTAGAGTGCAGCACCAGTTGCATGCAGCCATCGTACTTTTCTAACAAGATACTTTTTATTTTTAGCGAGTATTCTTACTACCATCATATTCGGCATGGTGTATGTAGCACATTCATGTCCTGATGCATTGTTTATGTGCTGGCTTTGTGATTACTGACCATCATGTGGGGCACATGCCCAGAGGCCCCAAGCAGTCTGACCCCCACCCCCAAATGGATCGAAGACCCCATCCCCCAGTCCTAGAGTTCCCTCTAGAAAAACACACAGGCCCCTGTTTGTTTCATGTATTTACTGGAGCATATGTGGGTGAGGGCCTCCTCTTCAAGTCCTAATCAAATGCAATGGAGCTTCTGATTAATTTATAATCATGACGTTAAGCACGCAGAGGTGCTCGTTATTGGTACTAAAATGTAACAGAAAATACAACCGTATTCCTGCAAGCAAACAACTATAGAGGCCCCATCATGCAACACAGGGGGCCTGGGTCTGGTTAAGGTCAGCATGAAATGGAAATTGTGACCATCTTCTTCCTTATTGTGATTTATATCATTTGTATTTACATGACAACAACATACTAAAAATTAAACATTTTTCTTTTTGTGTTAAAATGTTTCACTACATATGACAATGTTGTCAAAACAAAACTAACTAAAATGCTGTATCTTGCATGCCAGGCAAGTAGTGGTGATGACATCTTAAAAAACACAGAGTCAAGCATATGGTCCTGTAGTTCACCATCATTGTTTTGGTTATCAAGTAATCAATAAAAGGATCTTTGTTTGCTTACTGCTGTGATCTCAGATGAGTGACCAGATGTCTTTATCATACCTTTGTATGCATATGAGCAAAAGTGTACTTGTGTACTGTCCAAAGTCAAACTGATGTTAACAGAAACAATCTCAACTTGAGAACAAGGAATACAACGCCATCCACCATCTTGCTTTTGGTAGATCAGGTCATGCTGAATAAAAGAAATGTCTTAGCTTCCATTTTCACAATTCACACATACCTGAAAATTGTTTAAGCTTATTCCTATAAATTTTTTAAAACTTTGCTCTCACTAACAAAATCGTCCTCTCAGTGTAGACATAGGGTCAGAGAAAAAACAATTCAAACAAAAGAATTAATGGAACAGACCTGACCTGAAAACCGTATTCTCTCACACTTTAAACTGGCCAAGCCTTGTTTAGCAACATGTGGGGTAGTGTGTAGGCTTACAGTAACTAAAACTTGAACAGCTAGACTATTAATAGTCTCTCATTTACATGAAAAGCAGTCCAAATTGCAGTCTGCCACACTTGATACCTACACGCTTGCTTATCACCCTTAATTTCTTCGATCTAATTTGCATAAGGCAAATATCCATCCGCAGGCGGACATCTAGTTCTGTCTGCCTTCTCTGAGGTTCAGAGGCACAACTGTTGTTTTAAAACACCCATGAGCTTCACGAAAACGTTCTCAACGAGTAAAGGAACAGCGATATTAATTCGCTTCTTGTTGTGTGTTCGTGGGCGCGAAATGCGTGAAACATACTAATGAGACGTGTCCCGCGCGCGCTCCTGTCTCCAGTGTGTAGGCGCTCGCTCGCTCGCGCTGTATGTATGAGCGCGATGATGATGCGACTGAGCCCCCGCAACCCCCCCGCCACCATTCATTCTTTCGTCTGTCCGTCGGACTAAAGACAGGAGCGACACGCCGGAGGTCGCGTGGACACCAAGGCTGCATGACAATAACGGAGGAATTCAACAATTCGACGAGAACTGAAATAACGGTTTGAAATTGGCGTGGTTACCTGAGCTCACCGTCACGCGAGAGGGATTCGCTTTATGTTTCATAACCGCCCGCGCTGCCCGGGCTGAAGAAAAAAAATCAAACCCACACACTAAAGGATGCGGATTTAACGGAAAAACTACCGAGAGCTGTCGGGCTTTTCAAACGGGACGAAAACAGGAACACCTATGTGATCTGGACGAAACCATTCCGCTTTGTCTTCGCCTAAGAGAAACGTTGAGATTCGTTGGATTTGAAAACACAGCCACGCCATCGGTAAGTCTATGTGTCCGCAACGGGCTGTACATTTCAAGCTTTAGTCAGAATAAATCGTTAATGGCCACCACATGTGATAGACTTGTCAATATTGTGCAGCATTATATCGTTTAGCAATCACACATGGGTCGCGTGTGTCTGCGAGTGGTATGAATGACCATGCTGCTCGCCTTTTGTTTCGGCGTGTGTCTGTGCGTCCACCTCGCACTCCTACCCAGACCATCATGTGAGCTTTCCACCCAAACATTACGGTTCAGCACACTAATGTGAGGGATATCGGCGCGAGCTAACGGTATTTGACATTTTAAATGCAATGAAATGTGATTCATCCTGGGCTTCTTGCATACCATCTGCTGTGTTATTTTGATTTGTCATAGGCGGTGGAGGGGGATGCATGGCCTCTCTAGCTGTTGCGCTGTCTCAATCCGAGACTAGAAAGAGCATCACCAAAATATAGTCCAATTGTCACGAAGAGGAGGACAGGTACTATTTAAACCTAAAGCAATTAACTGTAGCGTATAGAAACCTGTAATGCCAGTGTTTTGAACGGATTTCTTGGGATGATTAGAGTGTTTAATGTTTGAATTAAGTCGGACATGGCAGGTCCTGTTATTGCATCCTGTATAAATAGAGTGATAGGGCGAGAACACAGGATTTGATGACATTAACGCAGCATGCGGCGGAGTATGGAGGGGGGATTACGGCCGCTCGTGCTGCTGTTGACCGTCACCGTCTCATTCATTTGGACAGGCTCTCATCTCTTCGGGACGGGGATTTCGAGGAGCCGTTTAGCTTCATTGCGTTTTTGAGTCCTCCGTTAGAGCATATTTGATTCATTCCTGGTCGCTGTATTCGTTTTTGATTATTTTTTCAGGTAACATGACAAAATGTCCTTCCAACTGAGGAGCAGTTTGTGCTGCTGACTGTTATTGAACTTCTCTCTGTTCGTTCCTCCATGCTGAACTGGTCGAGGACGGTGTGTACAGCCTGTATGTGCTGCTAAACTGTTTTTCTTTTTCCTTTTGGAAATGTTGAGATCTGGTCCTTATGTAATCGCTCTCAGCAGGCCTTTGGCTTTTGATAAAAATAATCATTCTTTGTCTCTGTGCTGAATTATTGGCTTAATCATATTTGTCTTTATTGGATGATGAAGCGTAGGTCTTGAGGTGGTCCTTAATGTGCATCTCTGTTTCTGTGTTGCTTTTACATGCTGACCTATTTCAGCAGCTCATTATTAGCTTATCATGAAATTTACCCACAATGCAGTTGTTCCTTTTGAGTGGTGTAATATTATTGTACTATAGCACATAATTAATATAAAGTCAAAATTCTGTCCTTGTTTATGAATCCTCATGCTGGTATAAATGTGTATGACAAACTGTCTTTTGCAAACACAACATTTTTTCTTATCAAAATAGTTTTGGTTACCATTGACCTTTGCTGTATTTATAAAAAACATGGAAACTTTTTTTATAAGATCTTTATTCTAGAGAAATTCAGTTTGGGATGAAGTAATGGATGGATGTTCTTTTTGGCAAACTATCACTTTAACATCTTTTTTTTTACAACTTATAAATTAAAGTTGAACCAATAAATAAATAACTAAAACAACTAAATAAATGGGATATTGTTGAAAGGGGAGTGCTCAGGTTGAACAGAGTGTGCAAAAACTACAAACTAGTAAGTTGGCCCATGATCTCCTGCCAACAGGATGCTCTTTAAAAGAATGGAACTCTGAACTTTCAGTTGAGCCAAAAGTGCAAATAGTAAAAAGAACTTACTTGTGCATTACATTTGTACCTGAACTTCTGATTTTTTTTGTCCAGTATTCAATTAAACAGTTGTTTTCAGGGTGTCTGTGGGGTCTTAAAAGTCTTAATGTCGTAATGCTAAATTTTAGGGCTGCATCTAATGATTATTTTAATAATCGATTAATCTGTCGATTTTTATTTATTTATTTTTTTTTTTGATTAATCGATGAATCACATAAAAAAACACAAATTTTCTATCTTTTATTCAAAAACAGAACTAAAATCTTTAGAAAGTGCACAAACATGTTCTTAAACATACCTGAGCTGTTAAAATAATAATAATAATAAATAACTTTGTAGTTTTGTCCCATTTTCAAATCTTAAATCAAGATACATACAAGACACATTATTGTCACCTCAAAATTAAGCTAAATTATTTGCCAATGCGGTAAGAAAAATATCTTAATGATATATATATATAATCTCAAACAGAAGTTTTAACCATCACTTAATTTTCTCATGCCTTTTTTCGTGTCTAGTCTTGTTTTAGGATTTTTTAGATATTTGGACTGAAAACAAGACAAAATTACTAAGTAAGAAAAGTTTTTTTGCACTGTAGCTATACATAACAACAGATGGGAAAATGAATGATCCAAAAAAAAGGCAAGTGAATAAAAACGTCTTTAGTCTTACAATGCAAAGTAACTATACCACCGCTGCTTTACTTGTGTTATTAACTCTTTCCCTGGTGAGTTTAAAAGATTCTATCTGGCCCCGGGAGTGAGTTTTGTTAGGTTAGCGTTATTTTAGAACACTTACTCTTAATGTTTTCGTGGCAAAATGTCATGTTTGTCACTTGACAAACTGCAGCCACAAAAACGCTGTATGACAGATGTATCTCTTTTATTATGCTTTTCCATTTTACAAAATATTCACGTACTTGCACATCATGTCATCAACTACCTGATATTCCTTTTCACAAAAATGTGTGTGTTTTTTGTTTAAAAGATGTAAAAATGATCTTGATCGGGATCTATAGTGTAAGGCATCGCCATGTTTACTTGCAGCCGCGCATGCCTCATTGATAGAAGCAGAACACTAAGGATTTAGCACGTAAATTCATCTGTTACTCCCAAAATGCATACAATTAAGTAGCTGGCCAGCTAGGAGAAGAATAGATTGAACTTACTTTCACTATGTTTATCTGAAATTAATACTACACATTGGCAAATTATATTTGAATGGTTTGTTAGACTTCCATCAACTTTCTTGTGTGTTTTACTAACTCTAAGGCCCAATCCTAATTCTACCCCTTAGCCCTTCCCCCTACCCCTTGTTTTGCACATTCCCGTCAAGGGGTTGGGGTGCCCCAATTTTTTTTTAGCTTTAAGGCGTAGGGCTAAGGGGAAGGGGTAGATAGCCCTTCGTACAAAGATTTTTTTAGGACCACACTCGAAACCAAGGGGTAAGAATTTCCCAAAATACACTAGCCGCGATGGCAGGATAGCTGCACCCGGAAATAAGGAGACCCACAAATTAGTGTTTTTTTTGCCATTATTACAATTTTTTACAACAAACAAGTACATGTTTTAATACAGTCATAACGGCATTCGTGTTTTATCATCATGCTTTAAAAAAAAAAATGCTAAAATAAAAGCCGCCAAATTTCTGTATCTATAATCCATAATAATAACTCCTGTATAGCAGTCCCACAGCATTCTGACACTCGATGACACTCAAATACCCTGTCAGAAAAGTATGATACCTGGGAATGACTTTTTTTTACAGTGTCTGGTATAATGTAATGTTGTTTTCGTGTGTTTACATAGATGAATATGGCCAGGGTGTAAATGCACTGTACAGTTCTTATCTTATTGGCACATTAGATCGTTATGATAACATAATATATGCCTTTAGTGATTTCCTGAAGATAAACACCAAAAAATAACACAACTGGAATAACTCCAGCAGTCGCAATCATCTGATCTCATATGAAGCATGAGATCGCGATGACATATGATGACGTGTGCAGGTGCTGTAGTGCTGTCCCATTTTTCTTAGGGGTACATTTTGAAGCCCTTCCCCTTCACACTCTGTTTTGAGGGCAAAGGAAAAAGGGGTAGGGGTACAAAAATAGAATTGGGATTGGGCCTTAATGTATTGTTTTACAAGAACTTGTGTGTATTTACGTGTCTAAAACATAAAATAAGCATTGGGTGGTTAAAAACACTGCATAATTGTGATATGACACGTCTTTCTCTCGCTCAGTGCCAGCCAATCACGACAAAGCTCAGTTTGAATTTTTCACGTCATGCTTGTCAAGCTGGTTAACAAGTAAACACCAGCACCAGGGGCATTACGTTCCTCACTTCAAAATGGAACAAAAGTAGAATTCTGTAGTGATTTACCCTGCTGTTGCTTCCTTGCTCCTCATCAATACTCCATGTTTGTTTCAGGTGCTGCATCATTGCCATGGTGCTCTTGTCATCACTTTTGCATATTTGGCTGTTAACACACTTTTTGTTTATTTAGTGTGAAATGCTCCAACACCTTGGATGACTTGGGTTGCACAGCTTTTTTTGCCTTCGCCATGTATCTTTCCTATAACGTTACCTCCACTTGTTTTTTCACTCTGTCCTGTCTATGAGGTGTCGAACTCTGCTGGCATTAGTGCGCGAGAATGGCAGAGTGCATTTACTCCGTTCCGCGTTTAACTAAAGTTTATTTAGTAATCAAACATTTCCGCATCGCGCAACATGACAAATCGATTATGAAATTCGTTGCCAACGCTTTTAGTAATCGTATTTAATCGATTTAATTTGTTGCAGCCCTACAAAAGTTTAGGCCTTAAAGTCTTAAATTCACTGAAATATTGTGTTGTAGCTCTTAAATAATTTGAAACAGGTCTTAATTTTCCTGTCCAAGTAAAGATACCCTATTGGTTATGGGTGTCAAAATTAATTGTTTCTTCGGTGCACCGCGATGCAGACGTGGACAGTTCTGTATCGGTTCAGTAATGGATCATTACCTGTTATTATGAACCGACGTAATTTATCTCATTTGCGCTATGTCTCTGTATCTTACTATGGCGAGAGAGGCGAGCGCGAGTATTTAAAACGCTCCAACTACTACAAAATTGTGCACAATTTCACTGCGTGTGTGTATACTGGACAGTCTTTCACTGACACTTACAGCAGAAGCCCCTATTTCACTGCGATTTGAGAAAATGAAAGTACTCCTTTTTCTCTCTCTCACTGTGGCCCAGCTGACATGCTGGTGTGACTTCCTCTTCTCTCGTCGAATACAGCGATACTTCTGGATACAGATACAAGTGCATATCTGCAGAGTCTATCATGGATCAGCTGTGATCGCCGCTGCCGTTTATCAGTGTTTACATTGGTTAACAGCGCCAGAGTGTTAGAGCCAATCGCACCCCTTTCTGTTGAGCGTGTGACCAATCATAGGGGTGTAAGAACGAACTCACTAGACAAAGCTCAGACAGCGAGCAGGATATTTATATGTGTTTATTTGCTATAAATGATGCTATGTTGTTCTGTGCATGTACTTGAGTTTTTTAAGGTACAGTTTATATATCTGACAGTTTGAATTAAAGGACAACATTGTATCACAAATAGTATATAAATATATTTATATATTTTAATCATAGACTGTAAAAAATATGGACGTAGTATCCGTGACGTCACCCATAGATTTCTGATGAACCCAAAAGAAGCTACTAGTAGGCGTGGCCAATCGTCACCATTTTGTTCGCGCGTCATCGCACCAACCAAGGCATACCAAACAAGGGCAAAGAGGCGGAGCGTGGGCGGAGCGTGAGCGGAGCTACGGGACGCATGCTGGCATTGGAAGAAAGTGTGAATTACATCCAAATACTTTAGTTATAGTCTGTGTTAGTAAATGCAGGGCTATTTAGGAAATCCAGGCAGAACACTGTATGACAACGCTTCAGATGACGATTTTATAGCCTACAGCTGATCAATCTGTCAGATTCTGGAGTGCATTAGAGTTCTGAAGAACATTATAAATCATAAATTATCCGAAATAAAGCAATTACATTTATAGAGATGGTATAAGTATATAATTTCACTCACCTGGGAAACGGAGACCACGTGAATGGTTTGTGAGCACAATTAAGCGCACACAGCATGCCATATTATCTGATAATGGTAGGAAATAATTCCAAAAGGCGACTGACTGTGTAAAGCCAAATAAAACAACACAAAAACACGATGAATCAGCCGGAATCAGCTGAGGTGACGTGACGGGGACTAGCTGTCACTCAAGTGGCCACGCCCTTAATTATGCAAACTTAATTTAGCTTAATATAAAGGAAACGGATGAGTTATAAAAAAATTCACCCCCTCACAGTTGTCATGAAGGGTAATATAAGCTATATGAACCAAAATCGTTCTTTGTACCAGGCTGTAAACACCTTTTTTTCTGCTGTAAAATTGGCCATTTCACCAGTGGGCTCATTGGAGATTTGCTCTATTATGGAGCCAGGACAGCCAGGACTAGCGGAATTTTCGATGAATTGCAAGTCTTAGTTACTTCCGTATTGGCTTCCAGAGGGAGAGCGGGAGGTTGCCGCTTGATTTTAATACAAGAATTGTTGTGATGTGAAGAAAATATAAAACTGTGTATGGAAAGCATCGTCAATGCACCTGATGCACCGAGATATTGAATTGATCTGAATCGATGGCATGATAATCGTAACCAAACCGTGAGACCAGTGTAGGTTCACACCTCTACTATTGGGCCAACACCCAATCACAAATAATCCATCTCAAACCTTTTTTTTTTCTCATTGCAATGGAATACCATCCAACAACTTTTAGACAATTTCACAGCAAATTCTCCAAATTAAATTCCATAATCAGGAAAAGAAAAGTAAAGCAACACATCCCTTGATATACAATCATCTGTTAATAAAAAAAAAAAACTATTTACAGAAGTATTTGAGCCATTAAAAAATCCTTAGTGTTTAACTCTGTACAAGTCTAAAGTTTCATTCATAATGGTTTAAAAGGCTCTTAAAAGTCTTAAATTTGACTTGGTTTTAACTTTAAAAGCCTGGTTTTAAATTGGTATCCTCAATCTTTATATAAATATATATTTTCCCACTTTTAAACTTACTGTAAGCACTCCAACTTTTATTTTGGTACAGGTCTAAAGTTCCTAATAGTTTTGGAATAGTTCAGTTAGTTCCATCTATTTTCAATATTTCTTTATCAAAGCCGGATATTGCCAATATTAAAATGGTGCAAATGTGTCATTCCTAGTACCTTTTGAACTCTTTAAATTAATTGCACTGTCCCAGAAATTGCTGAGACTTTGGATCCCATTGATGGACGATGGACAAAATAAACAAAAGATAAATGCATATTGGATCCGTGCTAGCTGACAGATGGACAGGCAGATCTGCTCAGATGTACTGATGAATGTAACTGGAACTGGAAGTGGCTGTGTTTGCTGAGTTGATGAACGGATGAAGAGAAATGGATGGATGCATTAGTGTAGTGCCACAGAGGGGAAGAATGCGACATTGGCCCCCCAGAGTGCTGACTGTCTGAATCCCCCACATACTCCCTTCTCTGTATGTTGCTGTGAGTGAGACCACTATTGTCCCGATGCACAGGGTGCTGTGTTTCTGTAAGCCAGGTCATCATTACCACTGCCGGTGCTTTTGTTTCCACTAACACCCCTACATTCCTGCCCATTACCACACTAGAGCACAGAGAGCAGAGATGGGCACAGTGATAATATAATCTGTATCAGCGTTTAGGGTTAGTGTGACAGTGAAGCTTCAGGTCAGTTGGACTTTCAGCCAGAGCTCGACAAGCCAGTATCAGATCCACAGTCTCACTTGCATTAAGATGAGTCAAGATTTATGTAGTTTGACATTCATACCACTGGAGAAGACTCTTGATCTGTTTGGTATTATTGATATGGGGTTGGGGGTCTTCTGACAGGGCAGGGTAAAAGGGAGGCTTTTATCCATTTCAAAAATCAGCTAGACAGCTGTCCACATGCCTTTTAGTTGCCCAGAGAATGTCTTTATCTATATTTTCATCCTTGGTAGGTTTGGTTCAATTAAAACTCTGTCCTATTGCTTTGTAAGTGTGGTTCATTTAAATAAGGCTGAATACCAACTGAACCTTTTCTGAACTAAAAAGGCCCATTTCCACTGAGTGGTACGGTACTGCAATTGCAGAAATGGGTCACCTTTATCAGGCTTGCGTTTCCACTGACACTAGTGTACCAATGGTGGGTGTTGTGTACGACAAAGTTTCATTCGACATCATTCTGTCAAAATGTCAAAGTAAAGCTGTATGGGTTGTTAACATATCACACGAGAAGCACTTCTCATAAAACAGATAGTTGTGTATAAAAGTTAATTTCTAACCTTTTTATAAACAAGATTTGATTATAAATGCTGATCAATGATAGTGCGATATAGCCTACTGTAACGTCTGCAATTATATAAAATAAATAAATAAATGCAACACATAAAAAAAACCCATTCAGACCCTTACAGTCTCTGATACACATAGCATACATTTAGTCCTTAAACAACCCGCAACATACAGCCCACTGTCAGTGCAAACCTTTCATCTTTAATCTTCACCAGTACATGTAACCTTTGTTAGAGAGTAATTCCATCATTCAGAGTTCATAATAGTGCAAAAGGTGATAATAATAGTTAAACATGGCAGTTTGTTCTTGTTTTAGGTTGCTGAAAGAATCATTTGGTCCTTTGTTTTTCAGGCTTTTCCTTTTTTATGCGTTAGTCTCGTGTTTTTGAAAGGATGTCAGAAGCACTTTAATAACCTCGCGCATGTTATTATCATCAGCTCAAGAAGTTTGTTATTTCAAATATAGACAATCAGCGAGGGCACGCGAGAAAGCGAAACCACTTGCGCTTTTAGACAGCCTCATAAACAACTACGAGGCACAGGGTAGATTCTGCTCTTCTTGGCTTTGTGGCTGTTCATCAAGAGGACAAAAATGTTTGTTTATGCTCGAGTCGACCATGGCTCGTTATTATATGTATATATGCAGTGCCTCCCACAGGTTTGAAATATACTTTTTGGTGGTAGCTGGATTGAAACACACACAAGTACACACACAGCACATAAATAGCTAACTATATCTGGCAAACAAAGCATAATTGGATTTTTAACACTATTTTTATGTATTAATAATCTTTTTTAAACGTTTTTTTAGTGGGTTAAAGTAAAAAAAAAATACTGTTGAAATAAATAACAAATAAAATCCACTATTTCTCTTACTTGTATGCTATTCAGGAGCCATGTGCCCCTACTGACATCTAAAATCTGCTTCTCTCTCTCTCTCATGCAAGTTCAGCTTGCTTTATTGGCATGACATTTTGTGCAGTTTTGCAAAATCATTTTAGATGTATAATCTAATATAATCTTTCAGTTGCACGTCTTGCTCTGCCTTTTGGTACGCTTTTATTGTGCTATGTACCCTTTGGAAAAGATACCCAAAAAGTGGTACGGGACGGTTCACTATACAATAAAAGTGTACCACACCTACAAGCTATGTAATTGAACCAAAACCAAAAGATGGCATAAAAAGGCTGAAAGTACTAGCAAACCTGTTTTTTCTTATTGTAGTCACAGTGTTGCCCTTTAAAGTTCAATACAGATGTTGGATATGTAGATCTTTGTTTGTCTGTGGGATTGAGGAATTACTGTTCAGACTCCTTTACAAGCTCTTTACAACTTCAAAGGTGATATAATTGCATATACGTAGATGAAACAAGCGTGTTCAGCTCAC
Source organism: Danio albolineatus (assembly GCA_903798035.1). Lineage (NCBI taxonomy): Eukaryota > Metazoa > Chordata > Actinopteri > Cypriniformes > Danionidae > Danio > Danio albolineatus. Next base: position 11,656,919 of record CAIGQQ010033541.1, read on the forward strand.
CACACAGCATTATGTACCCTTGGTAAGCTCTCACTCAATATATGACCATGAAGCAACTTTTTATTTTGTATCATTTTTTTTCACTTTTAGAAATACGCTACCATAGTGTTGTCACGATACTGGATTTTGGTACCAATCAGTACGGAAGTTTTAAAGGGGTCAATTTCCCCACTAACAATTGAGCACTCTTGAGCACATTCTTACACAGATAATTGTCTGTTGTGTTCATGTGCTCAACAGAATTGACTATGACTGGCTGTGAAGGTCATCAGTTCACCGCACTTCACTTTGTTCACCAAGTGCACACACTGGAGCATTTCATAATTGCATCCATCAGCTGGTCTGTCTATGATCGACTGATGTTCGTGGCTATACAACACTTCAGTGTCCTGTACCTGTGTTTGTACTTGGTGAAGTGTGGTGAACTGACTAATCAGTCATTTCTGTTGAGCACGATTTTGCAATGCAACACCAATGTGAATGGTTATGTCACAATTCATGTGACTTTTCCGATCATTCTACATTCCCAGATTCTACAAATCCTGCATGTCCTACACTCAAAAATTGACATTTACTGTTTTTCAAACTTCTGATTTAAAATAAGCTAAAACAACATAATGGTTGAGTTTTTTTTTTGTGGCGACAGCTTAATTGTTTTATCATTAATCCAATTAAATTTGTAAAAATCAATAAGTTATTTTAATTCCTTAATGTTGACCCAACACAAATCGATCGTGTGGAACCCAATATTTTTTAGTGTACTGTCCTCTTCCTTCTCAGTGGCTTCTCAAAATACCTTCACTGGTATGGTCAGTCTTTGGCCGTTTTCTGCTGCACACAATCACAACAGTGATTTGTTTTCATTTGCTCGTGTTCGTGAGCATCTTGTTATCAGCTGCTAAATTCAGACCTGCTTTCCTGCAATAACTGGTGCCGAGCCAGAGAAAAACACGTGCTGTGCTTATGGATCACAGCTCATGTGTATTTTCAATCACATAACGCTAATTATATGTTTTTAAACATTGAAATACATATTAGTGCTAGCAAAATTACTTCTTTTTTTATGTGGACCAAACCAACAAAGAGAACTGAACTACAATTATGAAAACTTTTTTCTTTTTTCTTTGGTGATGGCACGTTTTTGGGTGCTTGATGCTAATAACTGGATGGTTGTGACAGGTTGACATTGTTGTTACAACTTTTAGAGCTTTTAGAGATGTTTGAGTAGGCAAATGAACAATCAAATGTACTGTTTTTGCAGTTATGGTTAAATTGGTGTTTTTCACAATACACATTTCAAAACAGATTTACAGACATTTCTGATGTCTGGTTATGCTGCGTTTTAGAGAAAATATGTCAGTTGCCACCATAAAATGTGTTTATCACAGACACCAAATGAGGTCAAGTCAAACGACCAGTGGGACATACAGTATTAAAGCTAGTGAAATGTAAACAAAAATGTCAGAGTGCAACTTTAACAGCAAGAGCAATCTTTACCTTCAGCATTAAATTGAACAAGGCCAGTAGTTCAGTGTTAATTAGAAGAAAGGGACTCTTTAGTTTTTAGTAAGCATGATCAACTGAAACGCAGACAGCCTGCTAATAAATATTGCAGTGAAGTCAGTAAAAAAGAAAAAGTACCGCTGGACCGTGTCTCACTATAGTTGTAAATGTGATATTAAATTAATCTTGTCTCTATCTAATGACTCTTTGGTCTTTTGAATCTATCAGGTGACGTGTCACAGTGTCAGTACACTGCTTAAATTTTCGCTTTCACACTTGTACCTCAGATACTGTTGGTTGGTTCCTGTTGGTCATGCACCTTTTTTACCAACCAAGTTTATTGACACCATTATAATGACACAGATCACTCTTCCTTTGCCTCTCTTTGCAAGCTGATAATCGCATTTGTGTCATCAAAAATGTTCTTGGTACATTACTTTTTTTATATGTCCACAGTGTTCTCTCAGTGGAGCTTTATTTAATCCTGTCCCCCAGGTCTGGATCTTTTCAACTGTTGGAATGACAGGAAATGTTAAAATGAGTTTTCACAAGAAGTGTTATAATTCACAGCGTCTTTATACATTTTTATCATTTAATTTATATATATTTTTGCTGCAGTATGGAGCCTAATAACCAGACATGTTTCTGCACTTTCTAAATTTTCTTATAATAAACAAAATTGCTGAAATGTTATTAGAGATTCAGCAGCATCAGTGATTATTATTGAAGGGCTTGCCATTAATGCTTGTGTTGGGAAAGTGAATGTTTTGGATGGACATGTAAATGAAAATTTTACTCGCCCTATCAGACAAGTACAGCTAACTTGTAGCGGTGTGAATCTGCAGTGGTCTCATGGTTCGGTTACGATTATCATGCCATTGATTTGGTTCAATTCGATATCTTGGTGCATCACGGTGCATTGACGATGCTTTCCATACACAATTTTATATTTTACTTCACAGCACAACAATTCCTGTATTAAAATGTTTAGATGTTCATTTTTATATATTATTTGTGATACAATTTTGTCTTTTTAACACAAACAGTCAAATATATGAAATGTAATTTTGAAAACTCAAGTACATGCACAGAACAACATGAGCATTTATAGCAAATAAACAAATGTAAATGTCCCGCTCGCTTTCTGAACCTTGTCTAGTGAGTTCTTACACCCCTATGATTGGTCATGTGCTCAACAAAAAGAGCTGCGATTGGCTCTAACACTCTGGTGCTGTTAACCGATGATAAACACTGTTAGACGCGGTGGCGAAAACTCGCTCTCGCTTGTGTCTGTATCCAGAAGTATCGCTGTAACAGCTGAGGGGAGAGGAAAAGTCACGCCAACAGGTCAAATGACCACAGTGAGAGGGAGGGAGAGAGAGAAAGAGAAATGGAGTTTACTTTCAATTTCGCAATCGCAGTGAAATAGGGGCTTCTGCTGTAACTGCAGTGTAAGTGAAAGACTGTCCAGTAAACAAACATGCAGTAAACTCGGCAGAGTTTCTGCATTTTTAGGTAGTTGGAGTGTTTTAATTACTTGCGCTTGCCTCCTTCGCCATAGTTAACTACCACAATATCACACATATGACATAAAGGACATCAGTACGCAATAACCGGTTATGATCTATTACTGAATCGATATCAAATTGTCCGCATCTGCATCGCCGTGCACTGAAGAACTTTTTTGTGTGAGATGTCATATTTTGTGTGTGCGTACGAGGGAACCACTAATTGATATGCAAGATTTAAAAAAAAACAAAAAAACATGCTAAACATGACTGCAAACTTGGGGTGCACTCACACTGGGCTAACCGAACCATGCCTGGGGCGTTTCCAGTTTTGTTTTTACAAGTGTGAGTGTTCTGAACTGGACACAGTTCAGTTGGCCGGCCCTGGCCCGGTGTGCCAAAGAACTGTTCGGTTGGGCTTTGGCACGGTACGCTTGTAGTGTGGGTGCAAAGCAGGCTTGAGTGCGAAACAATGCAACACTTTAAAGGGACCGTTTCGTGTGGATTTATTAACCACTCTTACTTTTCAGTGAACTTAAACTGTTATAGTCTATCAAAGATGCAAACCCCTCACTGCATCTCAGCTGCACCTTCTAGTAGACTTGTATGATAATTTATGAGCATCAAAAGTGGTGGATCTTTTTGACAAAATATTTGAGTGTAGTCACTGCTTCTCAAACGACTGAAAACAATACAAAACAATATGACTAAAGCAATGTCCACTGTGCTGAGCGAGAGCACTTCTCTTCCTGTTAAACTGAACTGTCACATCATCAATGACGTAAGCGTGCTGCAGCTCAGAATATAACTAGTAGTTTATTAATCATTTATTTGACTTTGGGTTTTATAATTGCTATTATATAGTTTTGCACAAAATATAACACTATTTAAGTTGACTGTAAACAGCAGAACAAACAAAAAAATGAAATGACTCCACATAACATGTAACTAATATTTAATTATTATTTAATATTTAATGTCTGGCCATATTTAAATTTATTTCACTTTTCTCAGTTGAAATAGTTTCTTTCTGGGCTAGTGACCTATCTAAATTAGTCATTATTTGCTGGATGGACAAATACACGAGAGTGCTTTATCGAGCCCTGTAACTGGATGTTCTGTGCTAGATTAGCATCAGGGACAACATCTAATGACATCTAGTTAGTTACACAGACATGAGATTACAACATGCTGTTTCCTTGGGGATTAACATTTAATAATAATAGAAATAATAATAATAATGATAATAAAAATAATAACTACAATTTTATTTATTATTATTATTAAAATATTAAGAGCAGTAATTTACTAATTTAGTGTTTTGTAATATCGTTTTGTAATATTGTTTTTGTAATAAGTTTCTTTTACACCTTTGTGTAAGTTACATGCAGTTTTTTTTTTTGGTAACAGTAACTTCAGTCAATTAGAATATTTAAAAAAAGTATATTTAAGAAATCGACATTAAGGACAGATGTGGTTTATAAGGAATTTTTTTTTAATCCCCTTAAATTCACCAATGCTGTGCTTGTCATGGATCACAATTCATTTGTGTTTCAAATCAATTCAAAATTTATTTAAAGCAAAAGTACATTTTTAACACTAGAAAATGGCCAAGTTTTGCACAGGATCTTCCGACACCGTCTCAAAGGCTTACAAAGACTCGGTATGTCCCCTTCATCATCATACAGACACTGTGTGGCTCATATCATTTATTGAGTTGTTAATTACTGTTTTCAATAAGGAGATTATGCAGCTCCTCACAATTCAGCATGTAATATCACATAGCAAGTAATTTTATCATATTTAGTTTTTGTATTATTGGTTGTAACAAATGTACATACTAAATTGACATCTAATTTTAGCATTGGAATTATTTAAATATTTTATATTTTATTTAATAAAATATGCTGAGTTGCTCAAAAGTGCTGCTTAGAAATGAAGAGAAAATGATGTGCTGCTGTCTGTGATCATTAAATATAGGTTTTAAAGTGTAACTGTCATAATTTCACTACAAAATTAAGATTCAGAACAGCAAACATCCATAATTATTTGTTGTTGACTTGAAAGAAAAGAATGTGTTCAGCTGTTTGAGTCATTCTGAAACGCTTGAGTCGTTCTGAAATGCTAGAGCTTGAGTTGTCAATGCGGGGATTGTGGAAATGGGGTGTTAACTGATAAGCTTTATCGATCGACTCGGATCTCACATTAGAGTATCGACAAACTAAACTAAACTAAAATTGCGTAACAGTAACTGCATAACATGGACTAACATAGCATTTGATTGAAATGCAGGTTAGAAAGTGCTTCTGTAAGATGAGAATTGACGTTTCTTTCACCTTATGGTAGAAACTACTCCTGATTGTGTGTGTGCATGTGAGTGTGGGTGGGTGGAGGAGGGGATTGGTGGTGTGCATGTGAGTAGGAGTGAAACAAATGATGTTTGTTTATTTATTTATTCTCTCCTCTCACGTACAAAGAATCCGAGAATGATCATGTACTCTAGCTCTACTCTAATCAATTACTAGAGATAGTGGATGTAAACAGGGAGAAAACAGAGGCCATTTCTGTGGCAGTGGGGTGCCAATATGAAAGACCATCAAGTGGAGGACAACAAAGAACACGCACACACATACACACATAAAGCCCAGGAGGCATATGGTCTCTTATTCGATCTCTTTTATTAAAAGGGTGCAGCCAAAAACGGATCAGCCAGCTGAGACACGGAGAAAGGCAAGTTGGAGTAATGAGGGCATGGCAATGACGAAATGATTTACCACTGAAAAATAAAGACTGTGCCCTAATGTTGGGTTTTTTTGTTTCAAAGTGTGAAAAAAAAAGTTGTAATATTCAATTACTTACTAAATTTGCTTTTTGTAAACCCATATTAAAGCCTTATATGGTTCATATCCAGAGATTTATAGAAAATAATCGTATTGAGTCCTCATTATTGTAGTATTGAAACACTCTGAAAAAATAGTGGGTTCCACACAATTGATTTGTGTCGAGACAACATGAAACAATTGTTTATTTATTAGTTTTTACAAATTTAAGTGGATTGAACTTAAAACAATTAAGTTATTTAAAAAAAAATCTGCTTATTTTCAGTAAGTAGTTTGAACAAAAATTAAACCTCATTTTAGCATCTATTTCGCAAGTATAAGCAAAGTTGAGTCTGGTTTATAATTATAAGGCTGGTTATAAGACCTATGACTGTGTGAGGGTTTTTAAATCATTCAGACCCAAGAAATTGTATCATTTGTAACTTATTTATAACACGAAGACTATGCAGTATCATTTTATATTTGGTTTTTCAATTCCTTTACCCCTGAATACAGTTTGACTCATCTGAAAACAATCAAACGCTGATTAATTAGTATCTTTTTCTTTATTGAATTTATCTGTGCTTGTAGATTGTTTCTTATATTTTATGCACATGTACTATGCCTACAGAATCATCCCAATCAATCTAATATAATAGATTCTTTACAAATATGTATTCAACATGTAGCGATATTCTACAAATATTGCAATATTAATCACAGAATAAAAAATATTGCAATGTTAGATTTTTCCAACATTGTGCAGCCCTACTTCATTTGTTTGAATGCAGATTCTAATACCTACCATTTTAGTACTCTTGAGTTACATTCATGGAAAATTGGAAAAAGAATAATTATGTAACACTCAATATTTTCTATCAAATCCACAGGGAAACAAGATTTATTGTTCCAGCATATTTTTGTCTTCTTCAGGCTCTAAAAATCAGCTGTGCGCAAAGTGACTAATATTTTGTTTTTAATGCAGACTAAAAATGCTGCCATATTTCTAAAGTAATTTAAACTTACGGCTTTAAGTGCGAGGTAAAAATTATTATTTAAAAAATAGGACTAGATCCATGATCTTTTATTGCTTTTTATGATTGTCTTATTTTCCTGTTATTAAAAATTGAAAATAAGTACAAGTCACAAAAATCACAAAAAAAGAAAAAAGAACACTCTTTAGTCAGTGCATCTGCTCAGAGCCCCAGACTATGGTTTCAATTGCAGTAATTAAACAAAAAAAAGTAGCCATTAACAACAGACAAGAAAACTTCAGATTTCATCTGGTGAGTAGGCGTTAGTTAATTATATCTTTAGAGATGAGCAAGAGTTTCCTGTGCCTCTATTCAGAAGCTTTCTCTTGCGTCGTCCTCTCAACACACAACATGAACATCTGATTGGCTATTGAATGGCTCGTGACTCAATTAATCAATCTCAAACTCAGGAGTAATCAATTCTAATTTGAATGTAATTTAACTGGACAGCATTTTTAGACTGAACAAATGCACAAATGGAAGAAAAAAATAACTCTTAAAATCACTTTTTTAAAAAACTTTTTTTACTTTTTTTAAATAATGCAATTAAAAACACTAACCCCTTATTAATTAAACTTTAAAAAGAGCTGTCCATGGAAATGTTGGTGTGTGCTTCTACATATTTTTTTTCCCACTATTACATCACATTGTCACTCCCAGTGTAGTAATCTACAAAACCCATAAAGTAGAATTGTACAATATTAGTCTTGAAGGCAGGCAGACACAAATTTAGAACAACACAACTGATGTGTTTTCTCTTCTCTTACTTGTAGTGTTACTAATATTCCCTTAAAGCCGCATCATCGGTCATCCTGGGTGTAAACGCCTTTCATAGTGGCAGATACTCATCTAACGGATGGATGCACTGACAAAAGCCTGAGTGTGTGAGAGTCTGGCCCCTGCAGGCACCCTTTTGTACACACACACACTCACACTCTTGCCCCTAAAACTTTATTGATTTCCTCTTCTTCTTTTGTCTTGTCTGTAGTAGCAAGAATCAAACAGCCAATTAGGAATGGCCATGCCTGAGCATCTGTGTGACTGTCTCAGAGTTTGTGTCAACCTTGTTTAATTTTATGTGTGTACAGACATGAAATGACCTTTGAATTAAATCTGTACTTGCAGACACAGTTAGATACTGCGATAGCGCATTGACATGCAGAATCTGAGCTGAATTTCTACTGGCAGGCAGTAAATCTTAAGTTTGATAGGTGAATTTTTTACTCAGTTGTAAATGTATGTTTAGTTTTTATTTCAGTGATGTCATTTCAGAATATGGTGGTATAACGGCTTAATATTGCATCATATTAATATTTGTTTGTGTGTGTGTAAAACACCTAACTGGAGTGCTGTTATTGAAGTAGGCCTACTACTTCACCTTGCATGTTAAAATATTGTTTTTTTTATGTATTCTGTCATCATTTGCAAGTGGTAGAGTAGTTTTAGGGTGCTTTCACACTAGCACTTTTGGTCCGCACCTGGGTTCATTTGACGTCATAGTACGGTAAGTTTAGCTAGTGTGAACACGTCTTCCGAACTCGGGTGCGCACCCGTGAACCGTACTCGAGTCCACCTGAAAAAGGTGGTCTGGGGTATGGTTCATGTGAACTCTGGTACGGTTCACTTGTAGTATGAGTGCAATCGTAGCAAAAGCCGGAAGTGAACCGTCAACAGTACAGCAAACTATAGTTTTCATAACGTTCATTCGTGTGTATGTCTGTGTATGTCGCCTACCTTGATGACAAGCGGGACTGACCCAGTACAAACAGTAATAATGTCTGCTTGTCTCCTCCAAAAACAGCTTCTGCAGACATTGCGTGATGTTCTGAACATTTATATTATTTTTGCGGCAGATAGACGCGAGTCGCTTTCTGTATGTCCAAAACCAAAAGGTTCAGTAAAAGCGAAACGATCGCGATGTGCAGAGTGCAGACGTCTTTCCATTTTGGCGCTTTGCTTTCGTGTCCGTCACCTGGCAACAGCCGTACGCAAAACAGCGGCTTGATGACGCAAGCGTACCGGGGTTTAGAAGGAAAAAAGGCAGTGTGAACACAAACCAACTAAGAAGGTGGCAAGGGGGACAATCGAACCTGGGTACGGTCCAGGCAATTGAACCAAGTGTGAAAGCACCCTTCGTCAAAGTTAAAACCAGAGTGTTTTCTCCATGCACATACACTGTATTTTCTCTCCTCTGAAAATGGTAATGCTCTGCCGTAATCAATTTTTTTTTTATTTTCAGCAATTTTGTTGAAGTAGCTATGGAAGAAATTAATTATCCTTGCAATACATATATTGTAATGTAATTCAGATTCCTCGTGTCTAAGAATATATGTTTAAATGCAGCATCCAATTTTACGTTCACTTTATGTAGAGAATAATTGTGATAGGCTCGCCTTTGGGGCTTAAAACAGAACAGTTTTCCTCATCTCTAAGTTAATATTTTTTTGCAAAATGAAGGGCAAAAATTGTTTTAGATTGATATGGATGCACACTATGAAGTACTTGACATTTTAACACTTAAAATAGCCTGCAGTTAAATTAGTCTGCAAGCTTGAATAACTGAAATGTGGGATTTATTAAGTAATTTATGTCTTTTTTTTCCCCTCACAAATGCAATTTGACTACAATTAACCTGTCACTAATGGACTTTCACGTGATTGCTTTATTTTTTTTAAATTTGAGTATTAATGACTGGTTGCAGTGGATGGCCGTGTGTTTGCATGTTCTTAAGCTCACTTATAGTGCTGTGAATGTCTAAATATATGAGGCAACACTTGTTCATTGGCTTTTTAGGATAGCGTGGTTAAAGTGTGTTTTCATCTTTTCCAACTGTCCTTAACTCATTCTTTCCTCCTTAACTACTTCACACTTACAGTTGCACACTATGTAATAAGTTGGCGTAGGTTGGGGTCTCTGAGCTTCCCACACCAAACCATTTCTTTTCTATTTTTAACACTCCTCAATGCCCTTCAGGCAACTATTTGGGGATGTACACCAGAACGGCTTTAAGCAATTTGCAAAGAGGGACCTGCTTTGTCTGAAAGGATTGCACCTGAGTCCCTGTCCTCGGGGGAGTTTCTTTTTGTGTGTGTTTATGTGCACAGAATATTTTCTTTACAGATGGTACAAACACATGGTTGACTGACCCATCGTTTATGTCCTGGACATAGGACTTAGACACTTCTGTTAACTCATCATGAATTATTTTTTGACAGCAGAGAAAAAAATATCTCACTTGTTTGATGTTTTGTTGTCCATTTATTTGGATCTTATTGGTATAAATTTCCTTTTTATTTATTGTATGGAAAATCAGCTTGGAAAATCTGATATTACATTTTAGTAAAGACCTCTGTTTTGATGAATAGAGCTACAGGAGGAAAACCGAGGGAGTGCTGTGTTTTATTGTGCAGGGATCTGCCATTTGCTGACATAACTGAAAATGTACAGACGTTATGCATAAACGTATGAATCAGCAGACTGAAAATATAGAATGTAAACACCTGAAATAATAATGATCATCACATACTGTCAGGCAGGGCAAAATATGTTAAATGATGCTCAACTATTTGCTTTACAGTAGATTTTATGGTCATAAAGTGACACTGTAAATTATGAGCAGCCTGGAACAGATCAACGTGAACAATGAAATGCTGCTTCACTGAAGTACAGTGAAATGAAGCATCTGTCACTGCTGCAATGAGACTGCTGCTGAGAGCTGACCAAATCAAAAGACTGATTTTAGGAATGTGTATGCGTGTGTGCGTGTGTGTGTGTGTCAGTAACGGAGGCTATAGAGGAGTGTGTGGGTGTAATCCAGGATAACTGCTCTATGGCCAGGCTCTATTTTCAGCACTTCCTTAATCTACACACTAATGGGATTGGGAACAGCCATCTTTCTCTGTTTGTTTGGGTTGAGTTCCCTCCAAAATGTGGGTTTATCTCTCTCTCTCTCTCACACACACACACACACACACACAATCTCTTCTCTCCTTCTCCCCCTTGCACAGATTCATTCTGCTTTATCACAGAAGTAAACCTGTTTTTAGTCCTCTGACCATACGATGGAATAGACAATGTCTGTTTCTGTTTATCTAGCTATCTTTATACTCAATATAATATTGAACCATTTGGTACAACCTCCATGGTTCAATACTCATATGTAAATAGGGGTTTTGCATTTAAATGGAAATGTTAGCATTTTCCCCATTCCTTTAATTACTTTCTGAACTGACTCTGCGTGTTAGTATGTGTATCCATGTGCTAAAACGAGGCTCATCAAAAGAATATGTCCCATTAGTGAGTGCACAAGTTAGGGATGCTTTCATGTGAAAACGAAAGTGCCGTGTGCCGCATATCAGAGCACTACCACAGGCAGAACCAAAAGACCATTGTATGTCGCTATTCCTGTTTAAACTAAATTCATTCAGTCATTTTCTTTTCGTCTTAATCCCTTGACTAAGAGTGAATGAAGGTTACTGTGTGTAAATTAAGACATGCTTTTCAGTGGTAAAACTATATTATGACCAATAATTAAAGGGCACCTATAGTGAAAATCAACTTTTTTTAAGCTGTTTGGACAGAACTGTGTGTCTTTCCACAGTCATATCGGGGTGATATATTGACTAGTGGTCCTCAAACTTTTTTCTCAAGTACCACCTCAGAAAAAAGTTGCTTCTCCAAGTACCACCATAATGACCAGTATTATCATACAGTAGCATAGTAGGCGTAATTAAGCAGCTACAGCCCTGCGCAGTTCAAAAACGTTGTGGAATAATTCTTATTATTATGAATATGTATTATTATTATTATTATTATTATTATTATTATTTAGCCACTTTAAACATTCTAAATAGTTTGAACAGAGTAATTAGAAATTAGATCTGCTCACTGCGCATTAAAGTAAGCTTTGTGTGTCAGAAAAGCAAGTGATTAAACTATCGCTGTCAACATTGGGATGTAAAAATAGGGGATACGGCCCCAACAACCGTTACAAATACAGGGAGAAAAATAGCTTCAAACGAAAGATGACATAACAAACATTAGAAAATTGAAAAAATAAAAGATTTAGTCTAATAAAATCACTGATGACATCTGTGTTATCGTACGCATCAAAGGGTTAAAAGTGTGTTCATTTTTTAACTTTAATTATTCAGCGATTCCTCCCGCGTACCACTAGAAGTAAGCCTACGTACCACTACTGGTACACGTACCACAGTTTGAGAACCACTGATATAGACTAAGTCTTTTTTTTATTTCCTGATGTTAAAATAGCATCCAAATTCCTCCCATTTTGAGGCCTATCACAACGTGACGTAGGAGTGCGGTTTCCCCGCCCACTGAATTGATTGACAGCTTCGTATTAACAAGTGTCTGTAGTAACGCATAGAATCATATCAACAAGACAGGACATGCGCAAAGCAACGGGGAATAAAAAATCTGTTCAGTTTGCTAGGACCATTAATCATCGTTATCATCATCAAATGTGATCAAGAGTGAGTTTTAAAAGTTTAACACGTTTAAAACAGTGCATGTTTGTAATAAATTACAGCGATTTACTTCATCACCACAGACGTATGTCAGGACAATTATAATGCAAAAACAGTGCAAAGCTAAACGTAGGAACTTTGTAACGACATTGTGTGTGACTCCAATGCAATTCCACAACAAACACATCAAATAATCATTGGTAAAGTTCTTTATACTGTAGTATTTCTCACAAACTATACGTGAGATCTGCTTCCTTCATGTCTGTCTGTTATCTGAGGCAGCCAAGGGCAGAGATTGAGGCACGATGACAGGCACGTGGGAACGGTGGGCGGGGAGTACTAGCATTAAAAACACAGTTCACAAAAACTGCTTAACTGCTCAGAGCTAAAAAGGACTAACTTCTGAAAGGTATAATAAATAATATGATGCTGAAACTTTACAGACACATTCTAGAGGTACAAAAGATTTATATTAAATCTGAAAACAGGGTGAACTAGGTGCCCTTTAAGTCAATATGTCTAAATTGACGAGTATTCAATTGGTTATGCCTCAGAACGTAAACATTGGAAAGTTTGTGCCACCTGTAACCATCTCAATGTACTGCATCTGTGGATTATCTTCAAGTAAGAACATCTTATTTCTACTGGCTTTGTTTTTAAAATGAATCACAATACAAAAGACAATGAAATCCCTCTTTGCTTTTCACTGAATAGCTATATAGCTCAATAATGGTTTACCTTTATTTAATATACTGGACCTGAGCTGACCCATTTATGTAAAAGTATAAAAAAGGCTGTGCTCTGCTCACTGTAAAAAAAATAAATAAAACATGAAAGGCACTGTTTAATTTTAAGATGATTTGCTACAAAATCCAGCTAATTTATGCATAGTAACTAAGGAGGGTGGAGATGAGAATGTGGAGGAAGAGAGCAAAGTTTTTGAATAATAAGTGTTGTTTGTTTGCTTTTGTGGTTTATTATGATAGGCAGTAGATATTGACAGGAAGTGAAATTGGGGATAGAGAAGGTGATGTGTATCAGCGCCAACTCATTATTTAAATTTGGAGTTCTACTGACTCCATATTCACAAAATGTCCAACATGTTACTGATATATAAATCTTTAGAAGGATGCTTTTTAGCTCAGAGTTCTGAAGAATGTCTAACTACACTGATGTAAAAGTCGCATATGTTCTTCTGTAACTGTTCACACTGAAATGGTAAAAGATCTGAAATGTATTGAATCCATGGTGACATAGAGAAGTGGACCATTGAAAATATCAAATTCTTTATGTTTTTTTTCCCTGCTATTCACAACATTTGGATAAATAATAAGCACTTTTTTATTTTATTTTACCTGGGTTACGTTCTCACACTGACAGATTTTTCTAATTGACCATTACATTCACATGGTCATACATAGCACAATGCCTACTGCTCAAAGGCTTTACTTGGGCGGGCCGCCTAGGTATATTAACAACCGCCCAAGTATATTTGCTGACATTTATTTATTTTTTTATTATTATCCTTTTACTTTTTTTTTTTTTTTTTTTTTTTGTGCGTTTCTGCCCAATAGCCAAACATCCCTACATATTTCCTTCTTCTCGTTGTTTGTGCAAGAACTGTCAACACTGCGGAGACCCACAGAGACGCGCCTTTTTGGAACATAAAAATACGTTCGTCCGGGGTTTCTAAATCTCCTAAAATGTCCAGGATTCGGCTTTTGGTTTCGCTTTCTAAGCCGTCGTCATTTTTAATTTTAAACCTGATTTACTTTTACTTGGCTTCGAAAGTGACTGTGCGTGCGCAGCTGCAAGAAGGAGAGTAACATTATATAATCAATTCTTTGATCTAAACGACTCTGATAAACCTTTCTATTTACTCAGAGAAAATGAAATTACATCTAACCTGGCTGCAAAATGTTTTTACACCATTAGAACTGGTTAATTAACTCATTTGCCTTATTTAAATAACCAACACTCTTTATTCTTGTAATTATTATACTTTTTTAGAGATTTTTATTCCATATTTTTATTCCTTTGTCATTTATTTTTCATTTGCTGTACACACACACACACACACACACACACACACACACACACACACACA
>CAIGQQ010033541.1:11676375-11750433 GCA_903798035.1 Danio albolineatus
TAAATTGATTTCTACTTTAATGAGAATATATATTACAAGCTCCATTAATGTAAACATTTTGAAGAAAAGGGCATGTTTTACTTTAGTTTTTAGTGCTAGGGTGCAGCTATTTTGGAAAATCGCTGTGTCTGACGTCACGGGGTTGGTTCCGTTCTCTCAGCTGAACAGATATAGTGTAAGTAATGGACTGAACAGCCTAATTGGACAGGAAAAAGACTGGAAAGCCTAATTTAACCCAATGCGTGAAGTTGTGGACGTGCATCGCAGAGTTGGTGTAAATACAAGGAACAAACTTGTGTCTAATATATATAAAAAAAAAAAATTATATGTTTTCTATTTTTCATTTTTTACAAATTTTGTTAGTTTGATGTGCTTTGGTCCACTCTCTCACTCTGGTGCAGCGCTGCCTGACGAGAGGGATTTACAATGAGAATAATGCAATGATTAAAATGATCTTTTAACATTGAATATAATGGACGAAAAAACCTGTAATGTGAAGTCACTCAGGCATCAAAATACAGAGAGTGAATCAAAGCACATCAAACGGTCAGTAATAAAAGAAAAATATAAAATGTATAAATGTATTTTTATGCTTTAGAAATAAATGTAATGCTTGTATTTGCACCAGCTCTGTGATGCACATCGACAACTTCACGTATTGGGTTAAATTAGGCTTTCCAGTCTCCCGTGTTCAGTCCATTACTTCCACTGTATCTGTTCAGCTGAGGGAAAGGAACCAACCCTGTGACGTCAGACACAGCGATAATCCAAAATAGCTGCAATCTAGCTCTAAAAACTACAGTAAAACATGGCATTTTCTTCAATAATGGTTACATTAATAGAGTTTGTTTAATATATTTTCATTAAAGTGGAAATCAATTTACAAAACAATGTAAACTTGACTGAGTGCTTCACTTCCACTTTAATGGGACAGTTCACCCAGAAAATTTTATTCTGTCATCATTTACTCAACCTTCACTTGTTCCAATCCTGTTTGAGTTTCATCTGTTGAACTGAAAACAGAAAACATATAACCACTGTCTCCCATAATTTTGTTATAATGGTTATAATTTATTATAACGGTTAAAGATTTTCAGCTTTAATCAAAATATAATATTTTGTGCACAACTAAAGAAAGAAAGGACAAACAAATTTGGAATTCAAGTTTATTTTCATAGTACTGGTGCAATGTGGCTTCGTTTTAAACTAATATACTGTAACCATCATGTTAAAGCCAGGTTTCATTAAGACATTAAGATTAGGATCATTAGCGCAATAAAATTATTGTCTGTTAATAATTCATTTACAATAAGTGCTTTAGGTGCAAGTGGCCTGACGTTTAGAACACCGAAAAGGTATTTTGACTTATTTGCCATTTTTCTGGTTTGATTCTTTATAGATTTTTTCTAGAACACATAGTAAATTTACTTCTTGATCTAATAGTATGAAGAACAGACACAATTTCTACGGAGTTAGCCAGATATGCATTACTGTGATTTAAGTGGGACGAACAAAAGTCTATATGGCTAAAATGTGAGTTTTCACTTACTGGTCAAACAGAACGAAGCATCCTGGAGATGTTGACCGACAGGAATTCAGCTCCAGCACTGCTGGGGTGCAGCCCATCAGCATGGGAAAGCCAGGGATGATCCCAGAAAAGATTCCAGTTGTTAATAAACAGCAGCTTCTGTTCTTCACACCATGTTAATAGCCAGCTCCAATGCCTCCACAGAGTCCACAGATGCTTCTCCTGAACTAAAAGACAGACACACAAGCGACATTATACAGGGTGAAGAGTACAGGACAGTAACAGGGAAAGAAGATGATAGTTTTAGTTGGCTACGCTAGTTATGCTGGAAGGCTAAAGATAAAAGCCAGGAGCTAGAAGCGGATGCTTAAGAAACAAAACATTTTGAAGAGATTTATTTGTAAAATGGTATGAAAGGTGCATTCACTGTCTGTAAAAAAGACACTCCAAAAACAGGCCATAAGGCCCCAGAAATCATAACAACAAGAATGATGTCACCCAAGCATCCGCAAAGACACCAGTCAATCGAATGGAAACTGTAGCTTAAGTGACAAAATAAAATAATTTGACTTAAATCAATGATTTACATCAATTATAATGCCAGGGGGTTATGTGCCTTTCTTAGGGGCACCTTATTTGTGCGTATTGAAAGTGGAAGAGAGCCCTATTGCTTATGCCCCACATCCTGCTGCCACTTGAAATTTGATACAGCAAACTTTAAATTTCTAGTCCATATCTGTCACAATGATTTACACCTAATAGATACATCAGAAATAAGCAAATGAGAAAATAAGTTAGTGATTTTAGACACTTAAAAGGTTAAAAGTTTATTGTTATCAGTTCAGTGTTACCCAGCTGGATAATGATGTACATTATTGTTTGCTAAATTAAGTATGTATTTCCTTCATTTATTTCCAATTCATTTACTTTAAAAGAAAATACTTACATTTCAGGTGACTCAAACGGCTGTTGGAGAAAGAATAACAATTTCAGGGTTTATGTGGATGTTCTGAGAAGAAAAAAGACAGGCTTTATCTACGTTATTTGTGTAAATAAATACAAAAGTGAATTGAAGTACATAACTTAGACACAATTTGTCACACATGTAACTTTAACAAACGCAAATAATAACAAATGCGTAATATTACTCACAAACAATATGAGGAAAGAATATTAGATATGGCTAAAACAATCATATAACTTACAGTTAAGCAACAAGACATTTGCTACACACTAACATTATAAGTAAGGAAAGACAAAAATGAATTAATATAACGTTACTTGTAGGGGAAAAGCCGTCTACTAAGCGCTATGAATGTAATGTTATAACGTTATCTGTTTATTTTGAAATTAACGGCCGCTTGCAATGGTTTTCAGAGAAGCTTCGTGTTCAGTGACATAATCAAATATTTCGACATAAATTCATATTTTACATCAAAATATTTATATTTGTGTGAGGTAGTCGTGTAAGTTGAGTGTTTATGTATATCCAGCCGATTGTTATCGCAAAACGAAACCTAATCTTCTACAACAGCAATCGCTTCGCGGCATTCATAAAACAAGTGTCATGCGTGTAAGGGTAGTTATTTGTGTGCAAATCGTATCTAATTTCAATATTTATTTTGCCAACTTACTCACCTTTCGTGGGTTAGGGACGATGACAGCCGTCAGGAAAGGAGCCGTTACAAAGCGCAATTTGAAAACGCTCTTGGGGCCTGCGCGTGCACGAAGACGAGTGCGCGCGTCATGTTTATAAGTGCGCGCGTCATGTTTATATTATTTTATTAGTCCCTGTTGATAGACTTTTTTTGACAACACAATAAATTCCATTCCATTATTCCAAGAAACAGATGAAGAAACATTTAATTCAGAAAATTAAAAATGTACAAAATTCATTAGCAGGTTATCAAAACAAACAAGAGGAATACCTTTTTTATTAATAAAGAGCCCATAGCCTATATATTTATGTTAAGTAGCTAATATCTTGAATATTTTTCATGTGTGCATTTTGGAGGACTGTTTTATAGTTCTATTTTTATAATAATAATGATGATGATAACAATAACAATAGTTTATTATAATTATTATAAAAATTACATTTATTATTATTATTATTATTATTATTATTGTTGTTGTTGTTGTTGTTGTTGTTGTTGTTGTTATTGCTGCAATTATTGTTCTTATTATTATTATTGTTTTTAATGTCAAAATTCAAGGGTCTAATGGTCACGTGACAGAGAATTTAATGAATCCCCTAATAATTATCATTTTCATAAATGCCTGTGCATGTTTTTGTCTCTTTTTTCCCTCTGTTGTCACTCATTTGTATTTTACCCTCTAAAATCATTTTTACGTTTTCATATTTTTTCACAATTTCTCCTAACTGCAAGAAAGTTAAGAAAATTAAGAATTTAGATTGTAATCAATAATATTCTTATGTATTCACAGTGCCACAAAAAGAGGAGAAAAAAAAACACCAAATTTCATATTATTCTAAAAGTACAAATATGTAAGAAAATATTAAGTAAATGAACATGCATCTCATTTTATGGTCTCTACAATTGTCCTATTTAATTGTCACTAAAACTCTTGGTTCCTTTAAGTGCTAGTTTTTAGAAGAAAGATCCACCAGGAACCATTATGTAAGTTTACAGATCTTACACTAACTATTTTTTGGAATTTGAGTTCCTCGAATAACTTTCAAAGTGCTCTGAAGTCTTAGTGCAAGAAAACAGTGACTCCAGAATCTCAGTATTGACAAAAAGTGCTTGAAGGATCCCAATTACTGCAAAAGGGTCCTGCAAGTACTGGAAAGCCAGTCAGTGGTTCCTCAAGAAACCCCTTATTGAAAGAAAGAGCTTTGAGGCACTTAAAATACATTTTGAAGTTCCTTGAGTACTCAACAGGGTATTTGAAGCACTTTTACTTTTTACAGTGCAGAATTGCTGTATTATACATTACAGGAACACAGTTGCCCCCTTAGCAACAGTTTTAGTAGCAGTGCAGATTAATATTATTATAAAAATATTAACTGCTACAGTAATGTAAAAAAACATAACATTTGTTACTGTGAGACAAAAAAAAAACTTGATAGCAATTGTTAATTTGTTTCTGTGCTGTGTTGGGGTTCTCTGTTTATTCTCTTACTATCCTTTTCTTTTTCTCCCATTAGTTTTTTTTTTTTGTGGGTTTGCCGTGATAAACACTTTCATTCAGTGACACACATGGCTTCACTGTTTTCCTAGTGCTTCTGGCCATGAGTTGACCTGTGACCTTTGCTCTTTGATGGTCACTGCTGGTGACACTCACTAATCAGCACAACCTGCCAGTGGACTGGTCTTCATTACAACACTTCCTCTTGTAAAATCTGCACATGCAAGAAACGCATGTGTGAAAGTGGGTGTGCGTGTGTGCTGAAGTTTATGAAAGGCAGCAATTTTTTTCAGCAGTTTTTTCACATATTTCCTTGATAAAGTTCTTTTATTTATAGATTTTTTTTCTCTGAATCATTAGGGTTTATTGCATAATAAGATGAGCTTTCTGCCACTGCAGATGTTGCCAGTTAATGGGTGTGAGAGGGCACAAACACTCACTCTCGCACAGGAAGAAAGACAGAGCTTGCATGTTGAATCTTTCTCAAGTACTTCCTTCCTGCCTTAACGTCCTATTTTGTCTGTGCACGTGAAGACAAGGCGCTTATCAGCATGAAATATTTTAGGTAAAGATCTTACAACCCCTTAACACCCGTTGAATCTACTAAAATGTAATACCACATGATATAGAAAACCATGCATACGTAAATATATGCTCAAGCTGGTCATTTCTGCTTACTATCTGATCACCTTCAGAGTGCTCCCGCACACCCATTTCTCCTGTTAAACAGTCCATCTCTTGATTTCTGCTCCACCCCCAGTCCACCTTTAGAAATGGTTCAGCCCACACCTCCATACCATTTTCCCTCCCTCTGCCTGTCTTTCTCTCGTTGGCTAAGCCTGGGATTTGCTCCTCCCACATACACCTTATGCAAATGCCAAAGCTCAGAAACCGAGAAAGAGAGAGAGTAGGAGGCTTTGTTTACTTAGGAAGCTGAGCACAGCTAGTTCGGCAGGCTTACTCAAACAAGGTGTGTGCGTGCACAGTCTGATCTGGTGGCCGAGAGAGCAAGAAGGGTTTTGCACTTGAGAGAAGAGTGTGTTTGAAGACGAGAAGTTCAGAGGAAGAGGTGAAAGGATAACTTTTTATTTTTACGGTAACTTTTTCTTACTTTAGTTCCACGTGGGTTCCTTTTTTTGCCTGAAAGAGAGAGTCTGTTAAAGGAAGAGCCTTTTTTTTTTTCTCAAACGGATGAAGCAGTATGGCGAGGTTTAGCATGCGCTGGTGAAACGCTCGGATGCACACCTGGAGAGTTTCTCTTTCGAAGCCCAACTGTTTTTGGACCAAGTTAAGCTTTTGGCTGTATTTTTCTCGGTCTGCTTTCTTCGCTTTTTGTACCCTTATTTTTTATGTGCCATGTTCATGCCTCCTGGCTTTACTCTTGAGGAGTGATCCATTTGTTTTGGATGAAAGTTGATAGTGAGGGTTGGAGGGACAGTGAAAGCAAAACGAGCATCACGGTGAAATAGAGAAAGAGACATGGATTTTGATCCACGTGAACCTGAGCCATGTCTCTCGCCAGCTGCCTTTGTAAACCAGGTGCAATATTCCAACATCCTGGAGGGCCGTTTCAAACAGCTGCAAGGTAAGACGGTTTGTTCTTTGCAACCTTATATTCTCAATCTCTCTCTCTCTCGCTCTCTCTCTCTTTTTTTTTTCACAGACGCGTTTGTGTAAGAGTAGCTCAGCACCTCAGCGAACCTTAAAGTCATGTCAAATAACTTGACTTTTGTACCACTTGAACCTTATAAATCCACGGAGACAGTCAACAGTGTTTGTAGTAGACTCTTTTCTCCTGACAAACTGAACCCCTTCATCATGGACGTCACTTATTTTAAGAAGTTAGGTGGTGAACAGATGTCTTGGTTGTGGTAAATGGTTAGATTGCAAATGTTAATAAGGTTACGTGAATATATCATAAAACTGATTATGATGAATCATCTTTGTGTTGTATTGATACATAGCTTTAGGACTGCAGCTCAGCATGTACTTGTTACCTATTTAAACCAACATGACGATTAGAAAACGTCTGCGGTAACTTCAGTAGCATATTTAAATTGGTAAACTAAGATTTAAGCTGGTTATATTTAGGTCATAATAAATAACCTATGATGGTTTATGTAGTAACACTTCAACACTGACAACATTGCAAAGCTTTTGGGGGCAGAATTAGCATTGCTAAAGGTTTCCGGTATTTAGGTCCAAACCTAAATCTGTCATTGGCAGATTCTGATAAGTTTAGTTACAGTAATGGACTTTATTTTTTCTTATCTCTCATTCACTATGCGCCAAAAATGGTGCAGATGAGAAAATAGGCCTACAATGATTTATTTTTGTGCCTGTGCGTGAGAGAGAGAGACACAGAGACCTGTACTGGTGTCCTGGAGAGTGGCCTTATTTCAGGTACCGCAGGGCTTTTGCCCCAGATCCAAATTACACCGTGTTAAAACAGGAGATAGAGAGGACGAGAGGAAAGTGTGGGACGGGAAGGTGTAGGAGGGAGAGGATAACTAGGTAGGAAAGGAGTAGAGAGGAACAGACGGGAAGGGAAGAGGATAAGAAGGGAGTTCAGAGGATAATAGGACTGGACTGGATTGGATAAAAACTCCTGTTGTGTTTATTAATATAGAGTTCATTCTGTAGAACGTTCAGTGTTTGTGTTTTTTTGTGGGTGTGTCATTCATTCAGTGTTTTTTTTTCTCCCTCACTCTTTCAAACTACATTTTTAGACAGGCGCCACATAGCATGTGTGAACTCTGTTAATCCCCCTCCCACACACACACACACACACACACACACACACACACACACACACACACGATGCGAGATCTGATCTGCTCTGTGTTAGTGTGTGTGCGTGCTTGAGGTCATGGGGAGTGTTTCTCAGTTAACAGAGCGATAATGACTCAAGCATTGTACTTTTCAGCCCTATTATCTATTGTATAGCAAGGATGACATCTGCAAAACAGGCCTTGAATATGAACACACACCTCAGAAGTCTCTGACAGCAAATACCTAAAATGAACCCTGAATTCTGGAAATAAAGGTTTTAATGGTGCATGTATCATTGTAAATTTTTTTTTTTGTTTTTTTTAGGATTTTTTGGGGGCTTTTTAAAATAGTTTTTTTTATGTTCTGCACAAAAAAAACATTTAGAACACACAGAGTTTGTAAAGTAAAAGAGAGGGAGAGAGAGCTGGTATGTGTTAATGATTTCTGTGGTTGCGTCATTGCACTTGTCTGAAATCTGGCGCATACCTTTAGCTACGTTTTGACACACATTTACAGATAGACACACACATACACACAGTGTCTCATGTATCTTTTTCTGCTAGAGGAGCCTGTGATCCTCCCTTCTTCTCACGTCCTCAATCACACACACTGGTAATTCCGGTAAGGTTTCCCTTAGGCTGAGTTTTTTTGAAACATTTTACAGAAATACAGGTGCGTTGTATCAGGGGGCTTGCTCAGACATGGTCTTCATGCATCACTAGAAGAGAATTCTTCCATGCATCTGTTTGATGCAACACCGGTTCCTCATTTGATGTCTTAATGGTCATAATAATATGTCCTAATTTAAATAAAAGCTAACAAATTAATCCAAGTTGGTTGGTGTGATTAAGTGAATAAGCAAAACAGTTTGGATGAATCTGCTATCCAGTCCTCCATTAAATACATTCTTCTTTTTACTCTCCATTTTTATGGTGTATTGGGATGTAATATGGAATGTCAGAGTGTGTTTGCATCTCAGTGCATTGCAGATAAATCAGATTATGAAACCCAGATGACACAAGAAACCCCCATTTACATAAGATTTTGAAACTGCCAGTTTTGATGACAAAATGCAAACAGGCATGTGGGTATTAAATAAGCTGCTAGTGTCCTACAGAAAGTTTTGACATTGAGTAAATCAGAGTAATGGATAAATTGTTTTATGTTGCATGCTTTGTAAATAAATATCAGGTTTTGCATATAAATATTTATAAACAAAAATATGTAATATGTAAAATATTATATGCAAAAACGCATAAATTGATTCCTTGCCTTTTAAAGCCTTGTTAGTCAATGAGTGAAAATGAGAAAGTCTTGTTTAGTTGCTTGTACTCTAGAAATAATATTTTAATGGTTGGAAATCAGTCTGTTGTCCAAATAATGAGGGGAAATATTGCAAAATCCAAAGTCTGCTTTTTTTGTGGACATTTATTGGTGCTTCAAACCTCAGAAGCAGCCGGAAATGGTGACCCTGAGCTTTAGGAGTATGAGCTGACAGGAGCTGGAGAACATCAGCACGGATGAAAAATTAATTCTGAAATCTCATTGAAATTCTGCTGATAAGCAGTGTGTAATTGTGAGTGTGCCTGGGTTTGAAAGGTTTTCCACCCCGGTGTCAGTCACCCTGATGAGGTAAACACACACTCCCACCTCTCCACCTCTCCACCTCTTCCTCTGTCATTACAGAGATGCACAAAAATTCTTCACTCAGATTGACTGTGTGAAGGCAGGAAAATTAAGACTATCATGAGCAAAACTAGAAGTACTTAAACATCCACATTATTCTTTCGGCATGCTAAATTTAATGAAACACACTGTACGTTCATGTATCACTGCCATGCTGATGACACTTATTTTGTTTTATTTTTTATTTTTTTACTTGTTTTTTCTTGATTGTCCAACTGTTGCTGATCTCAAACTGGATGAAAGCACACCATTTTCATTCTCAGCTTAGTAAGGTCCTGTTTACACTAATACGTTTTATTTTTAAAACTTCATTTTAGAATGAAAACGATCCATGTTCACACTGGCGTTTCACCTAGCATTTCTGAACAGTTCCCTGTCCACACTATACCACTGAAAACGCACATCACGTGACCACACACACACTCTCCAGGCAGTCAGCTGGTGCTTTGAGCACAGAACCCCAGGTGAGAGCTGTGCATGTCAGACGGTTCATCAAGAATCTTGTCTGGGTAGTTCTTGCCTACTTTTTTGAATACTATGAATTCAGACACTACTCAACTCGCATACTATATTTCACATACTATATAGTAGGGAAATTTGTGGTTTCGGACAGAGCTTCTGTGATTTCAACCAACAACACTTCATTAACTTCTTCATTAACTTCATTAACTTCAACACTTCCAGAAACTCCTCCAAGACAGCCAATAATCTTGAAGTTGTGACTTAGAAGCAGCAGAACTTAACAGACCACATTCTTAGAACTGCCATTTCACTGACTTTTCTTATAAAATATTAAGTTTATACTGTTCTTATCAGAGTATGCCTCATAACTCTGTTCAAGCTCTTGTTTTCCACACTGGACTTATAGAAGGCTGTATGCCTTTCTAATTAGCTATCTAACCTCTACCTCTAACCATGACTTGTCTTTTTTTTTAAATCCTTTCTCTGTGTAATGTATTCATCCAAGCAGGATTTGTCAACACTTGACCTTCCGTTACAGCACTCTCTGTTCTGTCTTCTACTTTTTATATTGCTATTTTTTTCATTTTCTGATCTATTTTACCTTAATCTGAACTGTATATTTAACGTTGTCATTTAAGAAGTCACCGTGATCTTCTGTTGGTCACACATCTTGCAAAATCCAAAGCTGCAGGTCAGAGTTGACAATGAATGAAACTACAAAAGTACAAAACAAAACAAAAAAACTTTAAAGAAAAGAAACGTTCACTTTCTCAGCACAAGATAACACATACATACAATGAGAGATAGCTTTGTATGTATGCGTGCCATCAGATGTGATCTTTGTGATGTGAATGAACCATTGCATTTTTCTTTATCTTTTTCTCCACCCTGATATACAGTTAAAGAAAAGTGAAAATCACTTCTTTAAACCTCCCTCATCTCTATTAGTATACTTTAGTTCATGTAATAGAAGTGGTTCACTGCTGTTTTCTACTTCATTCTTCATTTATTGTGTTCTACAGAAGAACATTGAAGGGTGGGGGGTGGGGGGGGTCTATGGGGTGTTGTTTGTTTAATACAGTCCACAGACTCTCACACTCTCCTTGTTATCACTGTTGATGTTACTGTCATCTTATTTTACTCAACTTATTTACGGTTCTGCTCTTGTGAATGTCACAGTGATGAGTTGTTCTGGAAACAAAATCCTCCCTTCATACTTTTCCACTATCCAGATGCTCTTAATCTCCTGTGTGTGCATGTAAATGGCAGTATATGAGCAATTATACATGAAAATATGTACTTTGATGTGTTTTGTTTACTTACTAAATATAAATTCTCTCCTTATCCAATGGCAATACATGTGCTTGATAAGGCCAATAAAGGCTTTTTTATTGTGTGAAGTAACTTTATTGCAATTTAAGGTAAGCACACCTTTACAAAGCCCAGTAAAAACAAGATATATTTACTTGGATATAAAAGAAGTATTTTAATGTGCAGCAAGTGTGTGTAATGTGGTTTGGCAAGACATCTGATCTTAAATATGTAAAATATGTCAACTCAGTGTTTCAAGGAGAAAGCTGCAGCTCACCAAGACAACTGACTAATGTTAAACTAGAAAGTCTTTTTTTCTGGGTAGTTGTAAAAAAAACAAAAAGTTGGAGAAATCACGTGGTTTTTGTGCGCATTCTAATCAACAGTAAATCTCCATGTGCATTCAGGTAGAGGAATAATTACTACACAGATCCATAGTCCACTGAGAAGCTATGCAAAATATTGATTAGCGATTACCTATTTGTAATCATGCAATTATTGAAATTGCAGATAATAATTCTGCAATATTGACAGCTGCTTGCATAGCTTTTCAGTGAACTTTGACCCTTTTTAGTAAATGCTGCTAATGCCACACCTGGAAGCACATGTAAATACCACATATAATGATGTTTTCACTCAAAACTCGTTTTAAAACTTAATTCAAGTGTTTAAAATAAGTACTTTCTTGAAGTTATGTGGTTTCTTACAGAGAATAATGCATGCAACATATTTCATAGTATTCAAAGCAGTGACAAAGACATTGCATCATTACATACTTGATCAGGTAAATTATAATAAGAACCATGAACTATTATATTGTTGAGGTTGTGTGTTTATTTAACAAATGCGAGTTTCAGGGTATCCGTGGGGTTTTTAAATATCTTAAATTTAAAAATCTAACTTGTTGGCCTTTAAGTCTTAAATTCACTGAAATATTGTATTGCAGGTCTTAAATAATTTTTAACAGGTCTTAATTTTCCTGTGTCCAAGTAAAGCTGTACCCAATCAGGCCAACACCCATCCAATCACTATCATTCCATCTCAATAAATGTTTTGACAGGTTTGTTTATTGACTCTTATTTATTAAGTCTATTTGCCAACTCTGTTTATATTTATATTTATAAACATATGGTATAATTATCTTCCTTAAAGCAAGATTTGTTTTTAATGTTTTTTTTTTATGTTTTAACTGGGCCATTAGAAAAAATCCTTAGCGTTTAGTCTGAAATTTCATTCATAATGGTCTTAAAGTCTTACATTTGGCTTGATAAAACCTGTAGAAACCCTGTTTATGTTGATTTACTGTGTAGCCCTAATGGAGTATATTGTTACGTTTGGTCTTCTAAAATGCTAGAAAGTTGGATTTGGACTGGTATGTCTGCATTTTAGTGACTCAAGTGTTCTTGCCCACAGAAAATGCTAGTTATCTTCAGCCACTATTTTGTTAGAAATGTACCTGAAATGTTTGGGCTAGTTCACGCATGTTCTGTTTCACATAGCAAAATGCCAGCTTGGACCTTATACCTCACAGCTCTGTGTTTGACACAGTGTATGGGTCCAGAAGGGTGGTCAGTCATCATTTTGAAGTTTGTTAAACTTCATTTTAATACACACAAACTTCACAACTGGTGTCTTGGTGAAATTGTGTGTTCTTATTTGTTAGGTAAAAAAACCTGGGATGTCCAGTTGTTTATTGTGTACTTTTAATGTTTTCATTATTTTTTGTAAAAGGACAGATTGTAGTTGGATAGAGCTTTATTTGGTACATTTATACTACAAAAAATAGTTTAAAAATGAATGAAGTCATCTCACCTGGGGTTTAAAACAGTTGAGACTGAATTAATAATGTTGGCCAACAGATAAGAGTCATGCCCAAAACTTGTCTTCACTTAGCTTATCGATTTTCACAGTAAACACATTTAGATCTTCGTAAATGGATGGTTCTCTCAACAAATTGAAATCCTGCTATAATTAACTCACTGTTATGTTTTCAGTTTGTTTTCTATCAAACTTGCTAAGTCAAGCAAGGTTTTTTGAAGGATGATGGAAACTGCACAGTTTTGGTTTTCATTGACTTGACTTCCATTGTTTGGGACTTTGTTTTAAATACATTGTTAATGATTTAAAGAAAGTAAGCTTTTGAAAGACATGACAGTGAGAAAATATGACATTATCAAAGATTGATGAAATTCACAGAGTTGAAATTTATTGATTGAAAGTGTCTGTTTGTCAACAGTTTTTTTTAACATTGTAGTATTGCTCTGTAGTGTCTGACCAGATTTAATGAGTCGTATAAAGCTGGATTCGGATATAAAAATATTATATAAACATATCATTTTAAGTCACATAACAGAAAACAGACTCGGAACAAGCTGTCCGCTGTCACTGTTCTGTTCTCCAACCTACAGTATCACTTACATTCTCCAGACATCAGAAATACCTCTGTCAGAACCCATCATTTTCACTCTTTCTGTGTGTGCGTTTATAAGAATGTGATTGTGCAAGATATATATATTTGTCTTGTCTCTGAGAGTACAAAACTGAATTCCTTAGACAACCTGGAAGTCAACATTTAGAAAACATCTTATTAACATTGCTGCATAAAAGCTTTTCAGCAGGGTTGATGTCAGGGGGGAAACATGAAGATGGCAGGTTTTATTTAAGATGTCGTCACAGGTGAAAAATTCCTCCCAGTAGCCATTAGAGGTGTGTGTCTTCACTCATTCTCTGTCATTCAGTAACTGTGTGTGTGCGCGCGCTCAGTAATAAGTACTTGGTTATCTTTGCTGTAACAACAGGCTGCTCTAAACAGGTGTGTTTCCGTTTTTGTGCCAGTTTTAGTAGAAAAGCAGCTGTAGTTTTTCATATGCGTAGAATGCTACATTTCAGTTAAGAACAATGAGTTTGTGTTCATAATGTAATATAATAATTATGCATTTGTCTGTGTTTTATGAGTGAAGGCAACACAAAACTGACATACACACATGAACATGATGTAAAAAAAAACTAACTAGGACAGTGAAACTTATTGTTTCAAGGAAGTAGTTACTGCAAGAAGATATTTCTGTCCTATTCTTACACATGCTTATCAGGTGACAACAGAACACACCTCTACGGTTTAAAGCATAATGAATAGTTCATCCAAAAATGATGATTGTGTCATTATTTACTTAATGCATGTTAGTCAGACGTGTGTGACTCTTTATTCTGTGAACCACTGAAGACACTTTGAAGAAGCGTATTAGTCTTATTATGCTTCAGTAATGACAAAGCACCATAAAAGTGCTGTCTATGACTTAATTGCCGTCTTTAATGGTTTCTGAAGCCATACAACAGCTTTGTGAGAAATTTTATTAATCACTGAAAGCGTTTTCAGGTTTAGAAAGTTGACTGAACCTTTTAATTTGGTTTGGTAACCTTTTAAATGAGTTTGTTAGAAACTGGTTTGCATTGTGCAGTTGTGCATGCTGCAGAAGTTTTACTGTACACAAGCAGGCATTGTGGTTTTGTAATTAGTCTCCTAAACAAGCTCACACTCTGTGATTTCATTGTTTCTCTGTAGTTCAGGAACGGGTTGTCAAACTGTAAGAGGAGTGATGGTACGATGGCCCATTTTCATGACGAGAGCAATGGTTGCTTTAGCGATTAGCGATCAGATATAGAAAAGTGGGCAGGAATGCAAGCAGAAGAAAAAGGCCCGGAAGATGTAGGGGTTAAAAATAATGACAGGAGAGAGAGAAAGAGATGAAAGGGTAGAATATACTGCTCTCCGCTGCACGCCCAAACAGCAGCGAGACAGCAGCAATTACACCACTGCTACTTAACAGATGTGTGGGTGTGTATGTGTATGTGTGAGAGAGAGAAACATGCTTCTGGTTGTTAATACTTAACTGTGTTTGTGTTTAAGCTTAAGACTGGCAATCCACAATTGAATATGTTAGTATTAACGGTATAATGGTATTAAAATTGGTTCATTTTATACATCTTCTGTTTTTGCATTCTCTTGATGGACTGCTGATTTCATACTAATGGATTTAGGTTGATAATCACCTGGGACAGATTTTGTTGTTCATCTTATTGTGTAGAATTTAGGGCTGAGCGATAAAATCGGTATTTATTGACCGAGTACCATTGTCAATTCTAAAGGAGGCACGCACATTTTCCAAGTGCACCTAGTTTAATAACTTCTGAACTTTCCAAATGAAACGAGCGCACGGCGGTTCATGTAGGTAGAACTAATCTGCTTCACACTTTGTTTGGATATACACATTTCAGTAATAACGATAGACTAATTACCTCAGACAACCACAGCACACCCAAACACTGCAGTGCTTTTTACTTTTCTCCATAAACTTGCATCGGAGCTGCAGCAACGGTTAGTCTATTTGTCATCCTCTGAGAGAACGCTTGATGGTCACCTAGTTAAGAGAGATGCCATTGTAATGGTCAAGGAAACCACACGCTCGTGCTTGTCATCTCAGGTCAGAATAACAACATGCGTGAAAATAAGTGCCGTATAGAAGCATTGAGGAGATTTGGAAATAAAAAAGGATGCAAGGATGTCGCCAGAGTGGCTTTTTGGTTTCTTTTCTTGTGCATCCCAGCCACTAGCACCCCATCATAAAGAGTTTTTAGCATAAGGGGTAATGTAGTCTATCAACTTCACAGTTTGTTACGTTGCAATATGTATTTGAATAACGATGGCTGGTTCCTGTACTTGACAGTTCAGATTTGATTATCATAATTTGTTTTGTTTACAGAGTTTGAGGTTTACTGTATCATTATTATTCACACCTCACAGGTGTTGATCTGCCTTTACTATTGCACACACTTTGTCACATTTTATCAAGTTTAATAGTCTCTTTAACACTTGTTAAACCTTCACGTTTATTTTATTATAAAGAGATGAGATATTTTCTTTAAATATTTTTGTTTCTGACTGTTTGCCTTAGTAAGATTGATAAATTAAAATAAAGTGGTCAAAAATAAATCCTATTATTCCTAAATCTATTGTTAAAAATGTTCAATAATTATAGATACCAAATGATGTGAAACATGATAGAATTAATGGTTAACTTAGCAAGTTTAGCCTCAAGCTGAAAGAAATCAAATGTGAAACAACTGAAATTCACAAGAGAACCTTATTGAATTTTCTGAGATTAAATGTAGCTTGGACACTTTGTCCAGTGCAAAATCAATGTGAAATGTCATCACAGCATGAAAACATGCAGATATTTCCATTTAAAGAGTTTAACTGCATAACATCACAACTAATTCATTCCAGGTGTTGATCTTGAAAGATCTAATATTTTTCTCAAAACATGACTGTGTTACCCAATTTAGGAGGGTGTATGTCCATATGTGTATGTTTGCAGATAAATATGTTGTGTACACAGTTTAATACCTCTGTCAGTGTGCTGTCAACACTGCACTAGTCATCGAGGAAAAACTCCAGACTCTCACATACATCAGCTTTCAGACATACCTGAGCTGCTTATGGTGTAGTGACAGACCATTTGTCCTAACCTAATATTACTAGAACACAGGCACACTTAAAGCAAACAAACAAATATCAGTTACCACATGATCGCGGGGCAGAAACATCATGTGTGGACAAACAAACAGCGACTTAATGTCAGGACATTTCCATGTGATGATGAAAGAGGAAGAGCTGTTAACTTGATATAGTGTTCACATTTGACACTTTAACTCCCCTTAGAGGTTATGCTCTGCTCTCTCATTCTCTCTCTCTTTTGCCATGTCTCACGCTCTGCTTCTCCTGAACATCACCTCGGGATAGCAACCCTGTCACAACATGACCAGCCTATTGTGGAATTTGCACACACACAAACACAGTTATAGATCCACATAAATGCATATGGAAGTTGGTACTATCTGTATCTGTCAAGTTTCCACTAGGACAGAAAAGCATGTCCAAAGGAGATCATGGATATTTTCTTTTGTGGAATTTTTCTTCACTTTTAATGTTTTTCTGTATGTGCTTCAGGCCTGAGACAGTTAATGCATGTTTGTTGTAATGGGAGTATCTGTCATAAGTCGTACACATTTACAAAAATATCTGAATTAGTTTTTTATGGTGCTTTCCGGTATTTCCTGCACCTGTCTATCTTATTAGCTCAAGTAGTATTTGTGAGTTTGCAGTTCTGAATTAAAGGCGATGAGGAAAAAGTAAGTAAATAAGTAAGTAAATAAATAAATAGATAAATAGTGGTGAGATTTCATCATTGATTTGTCTTGGTGGGCTGCACAAAACATAAACATACAAAAATAAACGTGTTTCCCAGCACTGAGGGTTGTATTCTCAGTGCGGGGTTGCGGCTGGAAGGGGATCAGCTGTGTAAAACAATTGCCAGAGAAATATGTGGTTGATTCCTCTGTGGCGACCCCTGATAAAACAGGGACTAAGGCCCCTTTACACTAGTGCGTTTTAGTTTTAAAACGGCATTTTAGCATGAAAACGATCCACGTCCACACTAGCGTTTCACCCAACGTCTCTCAACAGATCTCCGTCCACAGTACTCCACCAGAAATGTATATCACGTGACCATTCGCGCACTCTGGGCATGCGCGTTCAAGTATAAACAGGAAGCACGTGTCTCGCTCGGCATTTGGTTATTGTTAGTCAACAAACGCTGGTTGAACGATGAACGCGATGGTAAAGAAAGCAAGAGAGGTCTTTTTGTGGAGAGATGACGAGGTCGAGTTGTTACTTAAAGTAACAAATGAATATAAAACATCCATGGCTATCGAAAATACAGTGTTTACAGTGAAGACTGGTCTGCCGTCTGCCGGTGACGTTATAGCCATGTGCGCTTGATGAATAAGGGAAGGATACGCAATGACCCGAAAGCCTCAATCACGTAGCGAATCTCAGCAGCCACACCTGTTTTCGAATGTCTCCGTTTTCCCACATCCACACTGAGACGGAGCAGCAGCGTTTTAGAATGAAAACGGCCTCTCCAGCATTTCCAAAACGCTCTGTTTTCGCGGCTCGAAAACTCCGGCGTAGTGTGGACGGATGGCGTAACCGTAGCAAAACTTACGTGTTTTAAAACGAAAACGCACTAGTGTAAACGGGGCCTAAGCCAAAGGGATGTGAGTTAAGTGTAGCCTAGTGTTTAGTTATGTCCACGTTTGACCCAAATTTAGGTTTATTTTATTTTATTTTTAAATTTTTTTTGTTTGCTTAATTGTAAATGTAAACCATTGTTATTGAAGTCCTGCCTTCATAGTATGTATAAAAAGGTAGGAAGCTTTCAAGAGTGTTCCTTTTCCACAAAGGCAGCTTGAGTGCTGGTCAGGAGAGCATAGTCCTAAATTGGTTCTTTGTCTTTCAACACCCAAAGCACCGGCTCTGAACCAAGTAGATCCTAAGTAACACCAAAACATTTCAGGGCTAGAAGTAAAAGCCACGTGGGTCAGGGGCTGAGGGCAGAGTTACCATGACCAAAGAGATGAACAAAAACATTTTGACCATCATATAGGAAACAGCAGCAGAACCCAATATCGCTGCTCATTTCTTTCTATTCAAATTACGGTGCACTGCATGAATGTCATTCTCCCTTCTATTCTCCTAAACAAATTACAGCATGATGCATGAAAACATTATCATTGCTCATAAATCTACATCTATATAAACTATGGAGCACTGCATATGGGGTTTTCCCTGTTTTATTAGGATAGGGCAGTGGAGACGAGAGAGAGGAAAGCATTGGAAGCAGAGAGAGAGGCAAAGGATTGGCAAAGAACATGTGAGCTGGGAACCAAACTCTGGTCACCATAAGCACCTCAGTTCTATGTGTCAATACACTCAACCACTAGGCATTGGTGCCAACGATTCGCAGGTTATAAGCATTCATATCAATGCATCATTGGTGCCACATGTACACTGTGTACAAACGCTTCCTCCAAAGTCACTGCCTGATATAGTAGAATGGCAACAAGTCAGCTGGTTGTGCTTTCAGATGGAGCCAGAGTGTTTTGTCTATTCTTTCACTCATTCTCCCGAAAGACTTTACTGACACACTGCATGCAGAGAGAATGTCTATATTACAGATGGGAATAATACAGTGCATTCTTCTACCTAACTCCTGTGTCATTGTTACCTAAGAACAGGGGTAAACTGCTGCTGCTTTGATGCAAATTAACCCCAGTTTATCATTCATTCATTCATTTTCTTTTCAGCTTAGTCCCTTTTATTAATCCGGGGTCGCCACAGCGGAATGAACCGCCAACTTATCCAGCATTTGTTTTACGCAGCGGATGCCCTTCCAGCCACAACCCATCTCTGGGAAATAACCCCAGTTTAGTAAAAGAAAAAAGGTGTGAACAAAGGTGGGGGCAGGGGGAGCTATTGAACTCTGTTTTAGAAAAGAACATACAAAGTGTGTAAGCACCTTAAAGACTCATAAATGTGCTAGCTTAATGGATCGAGTTGGTCTGAGGAATAATTACATCTTCTCTGAACACATGCATATTTGTATGCGTGTATGTTGAAATGAATGTAAATTTAGACTTATTTACCAGGAAGTTCTCCGTAATTTTCACTTCCTCCAAATGCTGAGTATGTGCAGTCTTGAAGTTCATTTTGTTCTTCCATCACCTTTTCAGTCATTCACATAATGTTCTTATTTTGTCAATATTATGCCACTGTTACCCAGTGTTTCAGACAATGTCTCACTATTGAGGTGATGTTTGATCATCATCAGTTATTAACATTCTCTTGCAGATGCACAATGTCTTTATGTTTCTTTTTCTTATACATAATTGATATCTAGCTAGACATTAACAGTGTCCTTTGAAGGTTAATGTCCACACACTTTTGTTTCTGTAATGAAGTGACCTTTAGGTTTCTATGGTAACCACATCCCTTCCTTAACAGGGATTATTGTCATGGAAGTTATTGAATATGAGCTCATTGTGTTTGTTAGTGATTAAATCGAAGTATAGACTCAGGTGACGTTCGTGTGTTAGAAAGGTTTGTCTGAAATTGGCATCACATCAGTGGTGTAATTAGGCATGGGATGATAACCATTTTCAAGGTATACCTCAGTTTGTAAAAGTCAAGGTTTTAAAGCCATCAGATTTTTCTGCTATAATGTTGCTAAGGTATGTGTAAGGTTTTTTTTTTTTGTAGTTTTTTTAGGGCAACAGTATCTCCAGCAGAAAAGATATCCAACGATGCTGTTGTAAATTGTAAATAAATCTGTGTTTTTGAAACAAATGAAGACGGCCAATGTCAATGATTCACCTGAATTGTTCAGCCTGACATGTTTACTGTCCCAAAATATTTTAATGTGTATCGTAATAAAATCTATTGTGTTAAAAGGGGGCAAAAGTTTTTTATTTAAAAAGAATATATTTTAGAGCAGTAATCACAGTACCGTGATATTTTTTTTATCCAATGGCCCGTTTCCACTGAGTGGTACGGTACGGTACGGTTCGGTACGCTTTTAGACAGTGGAAACGGCCTTAAAAGCATACCGAACCGTACTGTACCGTACCGTACCACTCAGTGGAAACGGGCCACTTTTTAGTCACCCTTTGCAAAGGGTCCCAAGCGTACCAAAGCGTGCTGTAAGGCGGAGCTAGACGCGCAGCTGAACGCCATTGGCTTACAGAGATACGTCATTTGCTTGTGCAACAAGCCAGAGTGAAAACAAAAGACCCGCCATGTTTAATACACAGCCGAGAGACAATGCTCCGAAATAATATCAGCGTATAATAAGGAGCCATGGTCGACCCGAGCTCAAACAAACCTTGCAGATTGTTATGGGTTACGAGCCCATAAGCGCGAGCGTGTAAGGTTTCGCTTGTCTCTTGTGCTCGCGTGCCCGTCAATGTTTGAAATAACAAAGTTCTTAACCTGGACTATTATGAACTCTGAATGACGGAGTTACTCTCTAACGAGAGAATAATGACGGAGAGGCTACATGTACTGGTGAAGATAAAAGATACAGATGAGAGTTTTGCACAGACGGGGCTCTATTTCGTATTGTTTTTGAACCTAAATAAGGCATACATGTCTGCTGTGTCTAGTTTTTCTGTAATTTGGTAACATCAGAGACCGTGTGGGGCTGTATGTGTTCATATATGCTGCATTTATTTTTTTATTTGATATAATCGCGGACCGTAGGCTATTTCGCATCATTGATATGCAGTTATAATCAGATCATGTTCAGTCAGTAATGACATTTTTACACCAGTGTTTATGTGTATAATAAAGCATCTGTTTTGTGAGAAGTGCTTCTCGTATGATTTGTGAACGATCCATAAAGCTTTACTGTAGACATTTCCTCGAGCGAAAATGACGTCGACAAACTTTCTGTCGTACACCACGCCCACCAAAAGAGTTCCCTTTTGCAGTGGAAACGCAAGCCTGATAAAGGTGACCCGTACCGTACCATGCTGTACCACTCAGTGGAAACGGGCCACAAGGTTATCATACTATCAGAATCTTATAACCGGCCCATGCCTAGCTGTAATGAGGACAGAGCTGTTTGTCTGTACACAAGTGATGTTATGAGTTTGTCTGCTGTGATCAGATTAAAAGCAGTTTATTGTTGTTCAAAACAGAAACTGACACCTCTGTACACTATCGAGATTCAAGGATGACCGTTTACACATTCACATTTACACCTTACATATGCAATTCACAACAAGGTTTACATAATTTACAACAAAGTATTTTTTACTTCTTTATGTGTTTTAAACAGTGTTTTCTTGTCTTGACTGTGCGTGTGTCTTTTGTAAACAGTTGGTAGGCATATGCAAAGCTTGTGTGAAGTCTTCTGATTGGTCAATGGGTTTCCAGGCTCCCAATCAGATCGTTTGTGCTGTTTTCCTACCGCTGACTGAAAGCTCAGGAAGATGGAGCTTTAGGAAGATCCTCATCCTCTGTGTGTGTGTTTGTGTGTGAGTGTGTTTTCAGGTTAATCTGTAATTGATGGATTAGTCCGCTGTAAAGATCAGCTGTTGACATTTCACAAGAAATAGTTTAACAGTGACAACACCATAAAACAGTGCTTTGCCTCTTTTACGCACAAATGTAATTTGTAAAATCTTTTTCTAGTATATCTGGAGTCACTAATTTGAAGTCTCAGTCTAGACTTCAGGAAGCATGCGGTGAAGCCAATGATTAACAATCATAATGAGCTTCTCCAGGCAGGCAACACACATCACTCACATTTGACCCTGAACCCTGGGAAGATTCCTGAAAGTCTCTTCAGAGGTTTTGAACATAGAACCGTCAAGGAAATGTGGTAGTGAAGCTGGAAGAACAGGCAGAAATCTGTAGTATATTAAAAACAGGTCTGGACTGTCAGATCACATCTCATTACCTTGTGCTAATATAAATCAGAGATTATTCATTGTGTAATGTAGGTTATAAGTGTATGCTGTAACTATGAGAATTATCAGTGTTGACAGGAACTGCAGACAGATGAGTGTGTGTGTGTATGTGAATCGATTTGAATAGGAGGCAGGTAAATACTGATTATCTATTCACGTTGGGCGTTCATCTTAATGGTCAAATGACTACTGTACCGTCTCATTCCTATTTGCATTGTAAAGCAGGTCAGAGTCCTCAGACTCCCTTCTGCTTTGTGTGTGTGTGTGTGTGTGCGTGTGTGTGTGTGTGTGTGTGTGTGTGTGTCCTCCTTGGCGTGGAATGTACAAGGTCTCTACTTTTCTAAACAGATCAAGGCTAAAGTAGAACTCCACAACTCTGATAACACACACAGACACACACACTGACCCTTCACTGCAGATTTGGGCCTGTTTGGTCAACACACAAATTCCTTTTTATGTGGTAAAACTAAATATTTATCCTCTGAAACCACAATGCCCTTGGACACCTCATGTAGGGAGTGTGTGTGTGAGTTACTCCAGGCAGTTACTTTCTGAAGTTCATTCAAATTGTTCACATTTGAATACATTTTCATTTGTAATTAAAGCATAATTGTCCACTATGGCACACTATATCTAGATGCATAATGTGCTTAAGCAGCACTTATGAGCAGTTAGCAATTCCTGACCATGAGAAGCTTTAAAAATGCTTGTCCATATATTTTGACGTTTGTAAATTTTTTAATGAACTGGCCAGAGGGTGAAATTATCTGGCCATATAATCAATTTCAGGCCCTACATGAGCTAGATCTGCTGTGTGCACCTAAAGCAGTAAAGTGAAACATATTTTCTGCTATGTGCACGTGAGCATGTTTGTGTGCTTGAAAGCAGTGCCGGTGACCAGCCGAACAGGTTCCCTCAGCTGCTGCATGGAGTATTTCCCTGAATGGGGTTGTAGGTGAGTGAGAGTTTGATAATATCAGTAGAAGCAATAAGACCAAGCCCTTTTCTAAATTCTTTGGAAATAATTTGTCTGACTGTGGCTTTAGATCATCACAGCCTCATATAATAAAACTCATGTAATTTCATCTTGTGTTCTCCGGCTGGATTCGAGAAAATGTAATAAAACCATGACAAAGCTCAAATTCAAGTATTGCAGTTTTCCTTTTTGAAAAAGTCACCTTTATGTTTTTCAAATAAAAATGGCATCGAACATATGGGTTATAGATTAGTCCCATTTTGTTGCCTGAATCAAATTAAAAATGATCAAACTAAATTTCAATAAACTTTTGAAAATTAACCTTATTCAACGTAACGTAAAAGGAAAGCAATGCATTTATTCTTGCCTGAACTGATTAACATGAGAGGTTATTAAACTATATGTAAATTATAGGTGATCCAATAAAGATTTAAAATTATGAATAAGTAGTAATTTGGTGCTGCTCTGTGGTACTTATAGTGTTTTATATTTCATCAATTGTTTTATTATTGTTTATGAAATATTGTAAAACTGAATGACATGTTAGTGGGTGT
Source organism: Danio albolineatus (assembly GCA_903798035.1). Lineage (NCBI taxonomy): Eukaryota > Metazoa > Chordata > Actinopteri > Cypriniformes > Danionidae > Danio > Danio albolineatus. Next base: position 11,700,188 of record CAIGQQ010033541.1, read on the forward strand.
CTTCTGTAAATCATGGCTCAAATGCATTACCATATTTTTGGCTTGGTAAAAGAATGGAAGAGTGACGCGGTGGTGCAGTGGGTAACGATGTCGCCTCACAGCATGAAGGTCGCTTGTTCGAGCCTCGGCTGGGTCAGTTGGCATTTCCTGTGAAGTTTGCATGTTCTCCCTGTGTTCGTGTGGGTTTCCAGGCCAATACATGGTATAGGTGAATTGGGAAAGCTAAAGTTGTCCATGGTGTGTGAGTGTCAATGAGTATGTATGGTTGTTTCCCTTTGATGGATCGCAGCTGGAAGGGCATCCGCTGCGTAAAACGTGGATAAGTTGGCAGTTCATGCCGCTGTGGCGACTCCAGATTAATAAAGGGGCTAAACTGAAAAGAAAATGAATGAATGAAAGAATGAATAAAAGAATGGATGAAAATGAAGCATGACACTTTATTGTACATGGGGTAATTGCTACTTCATAGCTCTTGTTTAAAGTTTACATCAGTTGTGTTTTCATAAAAATAATAATATACTGAAGTAGCAGAACACGAAAATTATCTGTTTGCTTCAGAGTTGGTTTAATTTTTTGCAATCTGGTTGTATTGTAATGGGTTGTATTATTAATTGTGTACAGCATATTCATTTTGTCACCGGTCGTTTTAAAAATGTTATTATTAATTTTTACTTTTTTTTACGCTACCAGACATCAGAGCCCTGCATGTGTCTTGACGATTACAGGACAGTTCCTCTGAAAATTATCTACCAAAGTGTTTTGTTGCTGTTTTGAGTGTTTGCATTGTTTTGTATGAGTAGACTCAAATATTCTCAGTATTCACTTAACACATGCATTTTCCTGTGTGCACACAGTACAGTGACTCAGTAGTGCACAACTTAACGTAATTAACAAGAAAAGAGACATTAGTGCACCACACGCAACGACATACAGTGCATCCGAAAAGTATTCATAGCACTTTACTTTTTCCATTTTTTTTGTTAGAGCCTTATTCCAAAATGGATTAAATTAATTTATTTCCTCAAAATTCTACACACAATACCCCGTAATGACAATGTGGAAAAATATATATTTTTTAATTGTTGCAAATTTATTAAAAATAAAAACCTGAAACATCACATGTACATAAGTATTGTATCATAAGATGTCTCTGGGACAAAGCAGCTGCATGAATGCTAAAGCTTCAAATAAAAGTGAAATCATCAACAAAAGCGTTTACAAATACAAGCACAGCCGTTTATAGGTCATTCCTTGTTATTGATGTCATAATTTACCGATAATTTGGAATGGATTTGTGAATACAATTTTTCTGAAAAAATCCAGAATGTCCTTGCCTGTGTGAACAGGGCTTTTTTGAATTTACCGGTAAATCATTCCGGTAATTTTCCAGATATTTACTGGTATTACTGTGTGAAAGGCGCTATTCTCAACATAAGTGAGAATTTGGTCAAATATGGGAGAATCCTGTTGACACTGTAAAAATGCTGGGATCCACACCATTCTATGTTGTTCCAACACAAATTAAGTTAACTTAATTGTTTTTACAACTTTAAGTGGATTGAAAATAAAACAATTAAGTTGGCCCAAATAAAAATCTTATTTTAAATAAGTAGTTTGAACAAGCACCAAAACATTTTTTTTTTTGACTGCATGTTAAAATAATATTGATAAATAAATTTCTGGATACATTAACATTACTGAACCTATCAAAACATATGGTACAACAGTTGTTTAAGGCTGTCTAAATTGGAAAAAAGCTAAGATTCTGAGGCACCCCTAGTCTGTTGTTTCGGCACCCACTTTGGGAACCACTGGTAGACAGTTGTACAAAGTGGGTGACCAAATACACTTTGAGTTTAATACTATTATAAAATACTGTAGAATTTAAATCAAAGCACAGTCTTTGTTGCCAATAGTCAATTATATTGTATTAAATGAGTGTTTTTCCCACTACTGTAAAAGTCTGTTTATTCTTAACGTTGTTCAAATATGATTTTATAGTCAAAGCTTGTTCTCGACCATCCATATTCGTTTGCAAACCAATGTGCCAGATTAGCTGGATTACACTCCCGACGACTTCTCAACCAATTAGTCAATCTGTTTGGGCGTGAACAGTCTTCGTAGTCTGCCCTTCCATGACTTTAATCTTCTTCCAGTTGTTTATCAAATATTATTAAGAAATGTTAGTTTTGTAAAGAAGTGCATGTTTCTGCTCATTTCTTTTAAAACGTAAAAATTACAATGTCGCCTTTTATGTATTTCTTTACGAGACATACTAGGGTTTCCAGGCTGTGTGTTTGTCTGAATGTTAAAAATAAAATAAAGTATGAAAATGTGTTTTTTTGGGGGGAGGGGATTTTTACATTTAAAGAAAGAAGGAAATACATAAGAAATAGGTGAATTTCTTGGGTAGTAGAGACAGCCTTTAAGGCTTTAATGTAACATTATGGGTTTTTTTTTCTTTTAATGGGTATCTAATCTGTCCAGTCTAACCAGGATCAGGCCTTTACTTTGTATCTTTTACTGGTTAGCTGACCTTTAGCAGTGTAACAGTCAATCTCTCTGTGGTTTTCAGTTGTACAGGTGTTTAACGTTTGATCCAATTCCCTGTGAAATAACAAGCTCAGCCCTAATAGAGGACCGTGTGTGTGTGAGTGAGAGAAAGAGAAGATCTGCAACCAGATGGCACTGAGACTGACCTTGTGTTTCCTCTCACTGTTATTGTGCTCTTGCATTATTTTGTGTGCTTGTTTTCAGCCCTTACAGGGAGAGTGTTTGTTTAATGACTGAGGCGTTTTATGCTCATGACATTTTTTCTTATCTGCAATTAAATTAGCATGCTTCATTTAAACTCGTTACAGGAATAATCTTGTCTTATTAGCGCATGCGACACAACACTCAGCTCTCGCTGGGTCCTTCTGCATATAGGTGGTAGTGAGGGGGGTTAGTGTGTAGTAGTGTTTGCGATTTAAACAGCTTGTTGTTTCTCTGTAAAGGTCATTCAGATGACAGCAGTGGGTTGAGCCTCTTACTGACCAGCCCCATATGTTTTCACACAAGTTCCTGCATCGCTAATACTGTGCTCTTCTTTACTTATTAGACACTGCTGTCTGCTGTCAAATCAAGGATTCTGCTATACTTCTGTCTGTCTGTGTCATATTTTTGCTCAAATACGAGCATGAATATAATGTTATTTAAATAGCATGCTTTATCATGTCTGTGGTGTGGAGTCCCACCCTTTCCCCTCATGTAATTGGTTGGACGTGAGAGAAGTCTGCACTGATTAATGTGGGCAGCCATCAGTCAAGCTGTCGGTGCGCTGCAGTAATTGAGTTGCTTTAATAGAGTTTAGAGTTACAGTCAGTCCTTGGTCACTGCATGTCATTCATGAATGTTCATTTTATGCACTGTTGTAAAATACAGGTCCTGACATGGTTTGTGGCATATAAAATTATGGAGACTTGTTTTTCAGCCTTTAAATTAGGCACCTATTAGCACAGCTGTTTATTATATGTTTGTATTTGTGGGGGATAATATTTTTAGATTCGTATGCAGTGTTAGTGGTTAATGTTGCTCTTTCTCCAAAATGATTATGATATGAATGGGTTAAATGCTACAGATTGTTGCTTGACCTCATTTTCCCCTCTATTCTAGATGAAAGAGAGGCAGTGCAGAAGAAGACCTTCACTAAATGGGTGAACTCTCATCTGGGTCGTGTGACCTGCAGGATCGGTGACCTCTACACTGACCTCCGCGATGGACGCATGCTCATTCGACTGCTGGAGGTTCTCTCCGGGGAACAGCTGGTCAGTATATCTTTAATCATTTATTCATCTCTGCATTCATCCCTCAATCCATTGATCCATCAGTCCCTCTATGTATCCATGGATGGATGGATGGATGGATGATGGTTGCATCCGTCTATTCATCTATCCATAATCACTGCATTCTTTCAGCTATCTATGCATCCATCCATCCATACTTATTGCATATATCCTTCCATCCTTGTATCTATTGTTCCATATGTGTATCTGTTTCCATCCATTTATCCATTCATCTTTCCATATTCAATGTATCCATACTACATGCATCAATGCATCCATCTATCCATCCATGGTCAATGCAACCATCATCCATCCATACATATTCAGTGCATCCATCCACCCATTTTTATATTTTTACCTGTTGCTGGATTCAAAAACTCTTTACACTTTATCAAATTCCGACATTTCTGCACGGAAAACAACCTTGTATGAAAGTGGATTTCTTATTTCTTACTATATCGGAGTAATTCATCATATATGCTAAATTTTGGGATCTTTTAAAGGTAAATAAGGGATGATGTTGAAATGTATTATTTAAAGATTCATTGAAAGATATATATATATATATATATATATATATATATATATATATATATATATATATATATATGTAAGTCATCACGTCAGTTGAAGTTGTGAATTAGTGAACATAAATCAAGTATACAACGACAAGATACAACTTTGGCAGTTGCAAGACATTTTATAGAGTTTGGACATGATGTTAAACAACGAGAATGCATAGGAATCGAAGAAGTATTTGAGTCACAAAGAGGAGGTAGTCTGAATGAAAGATTATTACAAAGAGAAGCGTTCTGGATTCATAAATTAAAATCACTTACACCAAGAGGAATGAATGAGGAATTTGACCTTTCTGTGTTTCTTTAATGGTTTGTTGTTTAGCTATATATATGTATTGTGAATCATGTATTTTGAAGATGTAATGATACAAATAATGAGATGAAAATGTATTTTTATTGTTTTGAATTGTCGGAATTTTATTATATTGATGTAGATATGAGTAAGTGAATGATGATAATTGATATGCTATTTTCCTGTAAAATAATGTTTTTGAAGGTGAAGGTAAATATTTCTTGTGTGGTTAATTATGGTAAATTGAAATGGAAATAAGATCGTTTTTAATCATCGAGTGGTTGTCTAACTAATGACGCAATGTGATTGACTGTGGGATAAAAGGGTGGAGTGAGAGGATTGTGTCACACACTGAGGAAGGCATTATTTAGTGAGTGCGAATCATGACCTTCTGAATAATTTATTATTAATCTGTCAATATGTACTTACTGAACAATGTGTTGTTGTAATTATCCATACATTTTTGTTCTTCAATAATTTAACTTCTTCTTTCTCTCAGCCAAAGCCCACCAAAGGCCGGATGCGGATCCACTGTCTTGAGAATGTTGATAAGGCTCTGCAATTCCTGAAGGAGCAAAAAGTTCACCTGGAGAACATGGGTTCACACGATATCGTTGATGGGAACCACCGTCTCACACTCGGACTCATCTGGACCATAATCCTTCGTTTCCAGGTAGGACAGTGTGGATTTGACTAGATGTCTAAAATATTGAGACAGTGACGTCTCTAAACCTGTGCAGCATCTCTGGCCTGCCACTGAGGAAACATAATATCAGTAATCATGCCATTGTTTTAATGCACTAATATTTATATAGTGTAGCTCACAATATTGAATATAATCATAGGTTGCAACCACCCCATTCTCCTGTCCAAATAAACCCCCATCGAGACCTTAAAAAACCTAAAGATTATAATCCTGACTTTGGAATTTGACTCCGGAAGAAACTTGTTTCCAGCCACAAAACGGTTTAAGCAGAATATGTGATTATCTGTTATTATTGTGCTCGTTGTTATCTTTTAATCTAGCACTGTTCTTTCCGTTTGTCCTTCAGATTGCTTTATCAGTCTGTCATGTATTCACAAAGAACTATAATTAGTATATTTTGGCCTGCCTCTTCATTGCCCTTTTGATAGGACTGTACATTTTCTTAATCAACTAGAAATTCCTTCTGTTGAAACGAGCTAATTATCAAAGCCCAGCGATCCGGACTGCTCACCGTGTTTCATCACCGCTTCTGATTAGCTTGTAAAGATGTTGTTGATTTGCATTACATTATATTGCTGAAATTACATAATTACTGATGACAGCAGATTGAACAGTTTTTTTTTTCTTTCTTCTTCTTCTTTTTTTTCTTTTCTGAAGGAATCTAAGCGGAATAAAAATTATTGCATGTGTGTATCATTTGGAATGGGTCAGGATGACTTCATTAACAGGCTTAATGAAGCTTAACAGTGTTTTCTTCTTTCTCGGTCGGTGTGTGTATTTGTGTTTTGGGGTGTTTTGGTCTAATTTAACATTTTGGTCCACTTTTGGTCTGTGCCATAGAGCTATAGATTTTAGATATCACAGTGAAGAGCTAAACACTGGTAGCGTGTTTTAAAACCCAAGTATTTTTTACAACGGTAGTATAAACATACAGTAGAACCAATAAAATCAGTTAAATTAAGTCAGTGAACATCCTGCAACTAAATATAGCTGCCGCCACCAAATCATGTTTAGTGCACACAGCTTTTGGTTATTTAAAGTAATGGACAGTTGCGTTTCACAACTGACATTACTCAGAAATATTCAGATAGGAGTTACTGTATTTATGATCAATTCTCAGTAGTGTATACGAAACCAGATTAAACAAAAGTTTAAAGAACATAAACAAAAACATCACCTATGTTGAAGAGCATCTGTTTAAAACACTCCAATCCAAGTTTACACAGTACATTTTTAAATTCTAAACAGATCCAAGACATTAGCGTTGAGACGGAGGACAACAAGGAGAAGAAATCAGCCAAAGATGCTCTACTGCTGTGGTGTCAGATGAAGACTGCAGGGTAAGAGAGAAAGGAAATTAAACCAATGATTGACCGACTGTATTATGCCTTTGTGTTTATTGAACACACTAGTTCTAATCCTGTACAAATGAATGCTGTTCTCTGTCAGGTACCCCAACGTCAATGTCCACAACTTCACCACCAGCTGGAGAGATGGTCTCGCGTTCAATGCCATAGTGCACAAACACAGGTATCGATCCGCACTCACACACTGACATAGAAGTACAGCGGAGGTACAAGGCCATTGTTATGAAACGCATGACAAGCTTCTGTACAACTACAATTTCCACATAGTAGCATGTGCTCGTGTTCTACATGCCTCTTCATTCTTCAGCATGTTCCCACACATAGAAAGAGGCCTGCAGGGGCTTCAACCACTAACGGCATTCTGACTTGGAGAATTTTGCTTTTTGAAAGTCGGTTCATTTAATCTGATAAAATTTTAAGAAATCATTTTACTCAGTCAAAAGTTCCAAAACATGCAAAAGCGTTTTCATGTCCAGCTGTCATTGCAGCAGAATTGAGAAAAAAGGGATTGTTGACCCCAAAATAAAAATGTGCGCACTATTTACTGCGCTGTTGAACACAAAAGAAGATATTTTGAAGAAGGCTCGATGCGGTGACCATTGACTTCCATAGTAGGAAAAAAGAGTATTATGGAAGTCAATGCCTACCACTTTACCAACGTTTTTCAAGGTATCGTGTGTTCAACCAAAGAAACTCAGACATGTTCGTGTCAAATGAGGGGGGGAGTAAATGATGATCGATTTTTCATTTTGGGTGAACTAACCCTTTAAGAAATTATTGTTAGTATGAATTAATTTTAATTTATAATAGTATAAATATATAATAGTCTTTTTAGTCAGCTGTTCTATTTTTTATTATTTCTGAAAATGTAATCTGATGTTAAAAGCATTAATTATTAAGTTAGCTGTATTTATTGTATATTGTACCACATTATTCAATTTCTATATTGAGGTGAGAAATCATGTAGATCTTCTGCTCTTCTTAGGTTCGTCAGTTCCGCCATCTCCTCATTTTTGCCCTCATCCTCTGAAATGTTTCCCTGGCAGTTTTGTTCTTTCTGCAGTTTTTTCATGCAGAGGAACAGAAAAAAGAAAAGTTGAATTAAGTTGACCTAAATAAGAAGAAAAATCCCTCAGTCTCTCTTTGCAATGTTGGATGCTTCCCTCTTTTGTTGGAGAAGTGTATTGCACTTTTCTTATGTCCTCTTGGCTAAGAGTTGTACAAACCTCTAAAGAAATAACTTTTTTCTACTTACCTTTTTTCCCTCTCCCTCTCTCATTCATAGGTCGGACTTGATTGACTTTGATAATCTCAAGCGCTCTAATGCCCACTATAACCTGCAGAATGCCTTCAATGTGGCCGAGAAGGAGCTGGGTCTTACCAAGCTGCTGGATCCAGAAGGTGAGATGCAGATATGTGCACAAATGGTAAATGCATTTATCATTTTAACCAGGTAATAAAGACAGATTTACTTTCTCAAACACTACAAAAACAATGGGCTAAATGCACAGCAAGTGTTGTTCAGTTACAGATAAATGTCTGGCAAAGGTTAATGTCACTATTTTCAATTTCATAATTTTACAGCATTGATAATCTCATTTAATTATCAGTTAAATAGACTAAAGCATTTATTTAGTTGTTTAATGAGATGAAAGCCCCCATAAACCCAAGCCCAATCAGGAGCACCAGATGAGCGCAAAAACTCCATTGAAAATACTGTGGTAAAATAAATTTACATATTTTAAAGACAGTGCAGAATTCAGTGCTGCTTGTCTAGTCTGAGACCCACTTTATGTTGTATATCAACCATGTAGTAAAAAAGCATTGAATTTTAAAGAAACCAGCTCTTGTAAGTGGTGATTTTCATATTACAATGACAGATCACCAGAAGCGATTGAGCTAGCTTACTGAAAATTAAAAGTTCCTATATACCCCATTGACTTGAAGAAACTCTCAGAATCTATACGTAAATGCTGTTCAGACAGAATGGTTTAAAGAAGTTCAGTCTGCTAGCTGAAAAGAATCCCCATTTTACTGCATTTCTGTCAAATCTCTTGCTCTCTAGATGTGAATGTAGATCAGCCTGATGAGAAGTCCATCATCACATATGTGGCAACGTACTACCACTACTTCAGCAAAATGAAGGCGCTCGCCGTTGAAGGAAAGAGGATCGGCAAGGTATATGAAAATCAAATAACAAACTAACCTTATTTTTTATCAATTTCCTTTCCTGAAGCGTACATATCTGTAAGTACAGGTCATTTTGCTTGTGAAGTCAGTGGGGGTGTTTTTGATCATTTCTGTAGGTGCTGGATTATGCTATCGAGGCAGATCAGCTGATAGAGAAATATGAGACTCTGGCGTCAGAGCTGCTGCAGTGGATTGAACAAACCATCGTCACCCTAAATGATCGCCAGCTTGCTAATTCGCTCAGTGCGGTTCAGAACCAGCTACAAGCCTTCAACACCTACCGCACTGTGGAGAAACCACCGAAGTGAGTGATGTTCACACTAACAAAAGATAACATGTCCTATTTTCTTTTTTAATGCATGTTACTTTCTAATCAATTGGAGCATGTTATTCCACTTTATAATCAAATTTTTTTATTTATTTATTAACTTTACCTATAAATTCAGTTAGACTACACAGTCTATTCACCAGAAATAATGCTTAAAACATTGAAATGTAATAGAGTTCAATAGGTTAATAAAAACAAGCAAGAAAACCATTTTTGGCAGTAAATAGTCTGTAATAAAGTGGTTTCTGAGGCGTTAAATTTTAACTGAAGACTTTTCAAAAGCAATGCAATTGAATAACGTATTTGTGTAGTTAAGAACATCCATTTAAACAGTTAATAAGATTTATGGTTGAAATAAGGTCAAATGTTTGTCAGTGTAGTAAGAAATTTCCTTTTGCGTTACGGCTGGGAGATATGGCAAAAATACAAACTCAATTTTTCTCCATATTGAAAAATAACAATACATTTTGATGTAAGTTGTTAATGGTTCCAGTTTTAAAAGTTATTATCCCAACAATGAGTAGTGATTGGTCAATCTTGAACTATTCGTTCATTTTTAATGAATCTTTTGAGATTGGATCTTTTATTTCTCGAGACCTTGGGTTTGAGTTGGGCCAGACGGAATATGCAGACATTTTTTGCTATTTCTGCGGAGTATTTTGTTAAAAAACTGCAGATTTATGCGAAATGATTTTGGGAGTCTCATAACTAAAACCTTAATATATGAAATAAAAAGTAATCCCTTTTAACTGTTATTTAATGTTTACAATGCGAATCCAATTACATCCTCTTTATTTGGTAAACAAAGCAAGTCTCATATTAAATATCTACTAAAAGACAGAAAATAATACTTTACAAACTGAACTGTAAATAAATCATATGAATATTTTCATATTAGTCAATATTATTACTGAAATTATTTTCAAAACTGAATAAATATAAATGAACACACATTTACACCAGTAAATAAACAGAATCAGTGATGGGCTAAAAATCTGTGGAATTCTGCGCGCGCAGATTCCGTGTGGGCCTAGGTTTGAGTCATCTCTCTTGATATGCTGTCACTTGACGAACGAATGACTCAAAAATCAGAAGACTGACAGAAAGGTGAACTAATCATGGCTTCTTTTGGGTCAGACTGTGTGCATTGGTTAAGCTTATATGGGACTGTCAGTGTGATGTGAACAAACCACTTAAATTTGAAGATCTGTCAGAAGAGGAGAGCTGACATAATCAAAAGATAAACAATAAATGACAATGTTCTCTTTCTCATAGCATTCTTTATTACTTGTTTGTAGCGTGATAAACGTTTGGGCTAGTTGTAGATCAGTTTGGAAGCAACTCGTTACATTTTAATAATATTTTGGCAAGTTGACTAAATTACTCATTTTCAGTCTTGTTTATTGAGATGAACGAAGCTTATTGCTGCTATGTGATTGACTCTTAGATCTATATAGAGTAAAAATGTCCAGAATGTCCAGATCAAAATAGATTTTATCGCAATTCGATATATTGTTTATTGGCCCAGCCCTATTTTGAATTGTTTGCTTTTATTTTCCTATTGTCAGATTTAAAACAATCTTATGCTAAGCATGAACATTTTTTAAGAGATTTTATTATTTTCTGAAGTGAATTTCTTGATTCAAGAATGTTTAGATATTTTTACTGACATGATGCCAAGATTTTATTTGGGAATGTTTGCCAGTAGCAAAAAAGTTGTGTGGGCATTGTTTTAGCACCCACTTTTAACCGTCTAATCAATTACTGATGGGTGAAATCAGGCCCTGCTCAAAAGATTTTCTCACTGAATATAATAACCATCAATATAGTACATTAAAATGCTCTGCAAATATCATTATGTTCACATAAAATGATTGATCTTCAGTGTACAATCTAGACATGTCCATTTAATCCTCAATGCGTGTTTGACAGGTTTACCGAGAAGGGCAATTTGGAGGTTTTGCTCTTCACCATTCAAAGTAAAATGAGAGCAAACAATCAGAAGGTGTACATGCCAAGAGAGGGAAAACTTATCTCTGACATCAACAAGGTATGTACACATCAAATACTACATGTGGATCTACTACGCAAAAATAGCTTACGTTTTGATTAACACTCATAGCCGGTTGTGTTTGCTTCTTGTCTGAGAAGGCGTGGGAGAGGCTGGAGAAAGCAGAACACGAGAGAGAGTTGGCACTGAGAAACGAGCTGATTCGTCAAGAGAAGCTAGAGATGCTGGCCGCACGTTTTGATCGCAAAGCAGCAATGAGAGAAACCTGGCTCAGTGAAAACCAGCGGCTCGTGTCACAGGTGATGTAGAGACACGCAAAGGGGAAATATTCAGCATTTCATGAGCAATGATGATTAACACTCACTGTTTTCAACGCCTTTAGGACAACTTTGGTGTAGAACTGGGTGCTGTGGAGGCTGCCACTCGCAAACATGAGGCCATCGAGACAGACATCCAGGCATATGGCGAGCGCGTAGCAGCCGTAGAAGCTGTCGCTCGAGAACTGGAAGCAGAGGGATATCATGAAGTGCGACGTGTGCTGGCGCGGAGGGATAATGTGCTCAGACTGTGGGAGTATCTGAAGGAACTGCTCGCAGCACGACGAGAGAGGCTGATGGCACACCGAGACCTGCAGCGCCTCCTGCAGGAATTGAGCTACATCATGGAATGGATGGAAGACATGAAGGTAATGAATTAATTTGACTCAATTTTAACTGCTATATTAATAAATATATTATTTTATTATTGAAAAACAATCTGATGGGTAGTTCACCTAAAAATTAACATTTACACTCAAGTGGTTATAACATAAAACCTGAGTTTCTTTCTTCTTTAAAAAACAAAAGATATTTTGAAGAAAGCTGAAAACCTGTAACCATTGACTTCCAGCGAAGTTAGGAAAAACAAATGTTATCCAAGTCATCGGTTACAGATAAATTTCTTTAAAATATCTACTTTCAAAACATCAGAAGAGCAAACCTCAAACAGATTTGTGACAAGGGAAGGGAGAGTAAATGATGACAGAATCTTAATTATTATATGCCTGCATTTCTTGTGTTCAGTGTGCACTCTCACTTAACGGTGTGTGCTTGTGTATTCGTGTTTAGAGCCGTCTGCAATCTCAGGACAGTGGAAAACACCTTCATGATGTGGAGGACTTGTTGCAGAAGCACACGCTGGTGGAAGCTGATATATCTGCACAGGCTGAGAGAGTCAAAGCTGTACAGGCCACTGCAAAGAGATTTGCTTCAAATGAACAGAGTGAGGATACTTCCCACAAACTATATAGATGCTGGAAAATGAGCTCAAGATCAAAACACAATCGGTTCTCTTTTCTCTTTAGGTTACAAACCATGTGACCCAGCACTTGTTGAAGAGAAAGTGGATCTTCTGGGTCGAGCGTATGGAGAACTGGGCCAGCTGGCTGCAGATCGACGAGCTCGACTACATGACTCCCGAAGACTCTGGCAATTCCTGTGGGAATTGGGAGAAGAGGCTGCCTGGATCCGAGAGCAGGAGCAGATCATCTCTGGAGGAGACTACGGTAAAGATTTGAGCTCCGCTCTTCACCTCCTGTCTAAACATGAGGCTTTTCGGGACGAGATGGCAGCCCGGTATGGCCCTCTGGGGAACAGCATTGCTGGTGGAGAAGCACTGGTGAAGGAAGGCCACGTTGGAGCACCTGAGGTGACGGAGAGGATTAAGGACGTGAGAGCACAGTGGTCACACCTGGAGGAGGTAAAGAAGAGAATAAACACACTTTAAAATCTAACTTCACTGTCTTATTCCATGTTTTACACTATATTTCTCTTTTCACAGGCCTCACAGTTGCGGGAGCAGAGGTTGAATGAGTCTGTAGCTTTCCATCAGTTCCAGACTGATGCCAACGACATGGAGGCTTGGATACTGGAAACGCTAAGACAGGTAAAATAAGAACATGTTCAGTTGACTAGTTTCTACTCTGAGATTTTATGGATACCCCAGTTTCAAAGCGAGTCAGTGTTACACAGCATAGTTGCTTAGATTAGTTAGCTGACTGGTTCTTTTGTTCTGTTTGTCCTGTTTACAGGTGTCCAGTCAAGAAGTGGGCCACGATGAGTTTTCCACACAGACTCTGGCCAGAAAGCAGAGAGAGGTGGAAGAGGAGATTCAAAGTCACCGATCACTCATCGACTCACTACATGAACAGTGCTCATTACTGCCTGAGGCATACGCACAATCCCCACAGGTACACACAATACCACACAAATTATGTGTATAAAAATAACTTTCATGTTTTTGTGATTTCCTGTGTATACTACCATACACAATGCTGGGCTTAATAAAAATAATTTTTCAAGGAGCTAGTATTTTAAAGCAAGGATAAAAAGTGAATATTTCTTGAGCACCAAATCAGATTACACTATGTCCTAACTACATGCGACACAACAAGACTCCAGCTACAAGCAATTAGACTGTGCACACAGTGTGACACAACATAAAATGTATAAAGAATACCACAGTCATAGTAGTGCAGATTATTGCACTGTACTCCTAAAAAAACTGGTAAGGTATTTAATCTACAAATACTAATGTTCTTTATCTAAAATGTAATTATAAGTACATTCTGAGTGACAGCTAGTGTTTTTCAGCCAATGGTAAACTTCCAGGGAAAGGTTTCTGTGACTATTTTAAATTTTATAAGGTTCCTTTTACAACATCGACACTTTAATGTTATTAAAATACAGTCATTTAAATAAACTTTCATTTAGTTGTTCAAGCATAAAATGTGATGAGAGCGCCGTCAGGAGCACCAGGCTAGAGCAGAAACTCTTTTCAAAATACTGAAGTAAAATAAATGTTCATATTTTAAAGAGATGGCTGGCAAAAATGGAATTAAATGCAGTGCTTCTTGTCTGGTCTGAGAGCCATTTTTTATCAAATATCTGTTAGGGAGTGAAGATCACTTCAGATCTTAAAAACAGATCTGATGACGGCTTCACGTCGGGCTGGCTGGCTGAAAATTAAAAGTCTGTGTGGATATACCCCATTCTAATGTTCATTTTGAAAAAATATGTGCTTGTTAGTTATTTTAATTTGAAGATCTGAGGTACATTATCTGCTTCTGCTTTCAGTAGTATGGCAATAAATGTCATGTAATATAATGTTCAAACCCACATTAGTAACATTTAACACTGAATAAAGTGCATAATCAGCAACCTGACCTGGTCATTGTCCTAGTTGTTTATGCTGTTGTTCAGCTACAACATTGCAGAAATAGAAACAGTTAGTTAGCAATAGAAACAATACTTTCCAAGAAAGAAATGAGCAGAACTGTAAAGGATGGTTATGATAAAGTCCTTTCAACATGGAAAAGATAACTTTTATTGCACGTTGCTGCATCTTGTCTGGTGTTATTAGGACAATGTTATTAGGATGTTATTTTTTGAAGGTCGGGAACACCTGAGTAATGACTGCTGAAAATTTTATTTACTGTTTAAAAATTATTATTATTTTAAAATTGAAATAATATTTCATTCTAGAATACTGCTTTTACTGCATTTTTCGTTCAATACATCATTTTAAAAACATTACAAATATTGTTCAAACCCCAGTTTTTTAATGCTATTATACATAGTATGTATTTTAAAGCCTGCTTAATTTTCTTTACAGGTGGAGGGTCGTCTCCCAGCGATAGAGCAGCGCTATGAGGAGTTAGAGGGGTTGGCGTCGTCATGGCGACAGGCCTTGGATGGAGCTCTTGCATTATATCGCATGTTTAGTGAAGCTAGTGCCTGCCAACTGTGGGTTGGAGAAAAAGAGCAGTGGCTACACAACATGGAGATTCCCACCAAACTGGAGGATCTGGAGGTGGTCCAGCAGAGGTGAGAACAGAGAGAATGGCATCTCTGTGAGTTTTGATGAGGCATATAGTGGTGTAATATGGTTTGTTTTGTTTTGAAGGTTTGATACTCTGGAGCCCGAGATGAACACATTGGGTGGACGCATTTCTGATGTCAATGAAGTGGCCCAACAGCTGCTTGGGTCAGACAACCGCAACAAAGACCAGATCGACCAAACACAAAACCAACTCAATAACAGGTACAGCCACCAACACAGAACAGAGCCTCTACAGACCAACTCAGTAATGTTTATAATCTTAATACGATTAACAAGATGTCCTTATGTTTCTCCTTCCTCTTCTGTAGGTGGTCTGATTTCCAGAGTCTGGCTAACCAACGTAAACAAGCACTAGAATCAGCTCTAAATATCCAGAATTATCATCTAGAATGTAATGAGATCAAGAGCTGGATGAAGGAGAAGACCAAGGTTATAGAGTCCACACAGAGTCTTGGAAATGACCTGGCTGGAGTCATGGCCCTGCAGCGCAAGCTCACTGGAATGGAGAGAGACCTGGAGGCCATACAGGTACAAAGATATGCATTATGTCTAATGCAGTCATGAAGAGACTTGGTTTCGTCCTTAAACTCATACTTTTTCCCCTTCTCTTTCGCAGGGTAAGTTGGATGACCTGCATTCGGAAGCCAAAAAGTTGGTATCCGAGCATCCCGAGCAGGAGGAGGAGATCAAGGGTCAGCTGGCTGAGATCCAGGAGGTGTGGGAGGAACTTCGTTCCACCATGAAACGGCGGGAGGAGTCTTTGGGTGAAGCTTCCAAGCTTCAGGGCTTCCTCCGAGATCTTGATGACTTCCAGGCCTGGCTGTCTCGTACACAGACCACTGTGGCGTCCGAGGACACACCGACCTCTCTGGCAGAAGCCGAGCGTCTGCTGGCTCAACATGAGGCCATAAAGAATGAAGTGGATAATTATAAAGAAGATTATGAGAAGATGAGAGCTACTGGAGCTGAGGTCAGTTGGTGTCAACTTAAAGGTTAAGAAATAAGTTTACTGGTGCACACTTCCATTCAGAAGAGTGTTTATTTGTTTATTTATTATTATTTAAAAAAAAAATGTTTTATGTCCTCACTAAGACTTCATTTGTTTTATAACTGTTGATTTTATTTATTTATTTATTTATTTATTTATTTATTTAATTCTGTAATGGCAGGTTTGTCAGTGTTTATGACTCTATAGAAATCATTCTAATATGCTAATGTTATGCTTAAAAAACTCGTGATTTATTAATGTTGATAGGCTACTTATTAGGCTACTTATTAGTACTCATTCAGAGAAAAGTACAAAAAAAAAAACGGTTTATTTGAAGAAAAATTGTCCGTTTTGATCAATTTAATCCATCATTGCTGAACACATTTAAAAATGTAATCTTTTTTTGAATGACAGTATATATAGTTTAACTAATAGCTAAAAATGAAACATAACTGAAGCAAAATATGTTCAAATTATCCTCCAGGTAACTCAGGGTCAGACAGACGCCCAGCACATGTTCTTAGCCCAGAGGCTGCAAGCGTTGGACACCGGCTGGCATGAACTGAGGAGAATGTGGGAGAGCCGCCACTGTGTTCTCGCTCAGGCCTTTGATTTCCAAACCCTGCTGCGAGATGCAAAACAGGCAGAGGGCTTCCTCAATAGCCAGGTTTGTGTATGCGATAGTGCTATTGTTCTGCTTTTGTCGTTTTGTCAGCTGCAAATAATGGCTCTTGATTTGGAAGATGAAACCTTAATGCCCGCTAACAGTCTGCTTTCATCTCTCTTTGCCCACAGGAGTATGTTCTGTCACATACTGAGATGCCATCCAGCCTGCAAGGGGCTGAGGAAGCCATCAAGAAACACGAGGACTTCCTCACTACAATGGAGGCCAGTGAAGAAAAGATCAACGGTGTGGTAGAGTCTGGACGGAGACTTATATCTGACGGCAACACCTATGCGGACAAGATCCAGGAGAAGACTGACTCTATTCAGGAAAGGTGAGCTGGAACAGACTAATAAAAGCGTGTAAAAGATGTAGAGATGGATGGTGAGACCTTAATAAAAACATTTTTTACTAGTGCTACAATGTTTTTTTTTTTTTTTTTTTTTAGTTTTTATAGCAGTTTCTAAATTTACATACAGAGATGTATGGTATATAGAGGGTTATCCACATTGGGTACACAAAACAACCAAACATCGGAATCCAGAAGTTGTAGAAATTGAAGACTTTATAAAATACAAAAAACAAATTCTAGAAATAAATAAGTGCGGAAATTACATTAATGATTGAAAGACGTTATAAGGACAATCAAAGCAATACTCATAATTGTTTCGAATATTGTCAAAAAGAAAATATTTAAAACTGATTAGTTGCTTTTCAATTACAATTCAATTGTGTACTTTTTTAACCCATATCGTGGCACCATTCTACTCTTTTCTTTTTTCCCCCTAAACCATATACATATGAAACTGTGAGGATGGTACTTTTAGCATTTTTGTTCATTTTTATTTATTATTTATTATTTTTTTAATTTTCTCACTATCTTTTGTTTTCCCTTATTACGAAAAACAATGCACAAAATAAACAAAATAAAAGTTCACATCTTTCTGACTATACATTCTGTATTAAGTCTGGTCTTAATGGGAGAATATATTCTACCCATTTTCTCTATGTCTCATTAAACTCCTCAGTCTGTAAACAACGATTCATTGTTAGCCTCTCCATCTTATAGATTTAATAAATTATGTCAAACCAGCCACTAATCTGAGGTATTTCGAGCTGTAATAATTTTTTGGTTAAGGCTTTTTTTACAGGCTATCAGCAGAATTTTTATCTTTTTTTTGTCAGATTTTTCTTCTATCGTAGCATATTTGAGGCCTTATTGTGTTGAGAAAGAAAAATCTATAGGGATATGGAATATATTGTCTAAACGTTTATGAATTTTTCTTACCAGAATGCCTGATTTTTATAAACATTTCCAGAATACATGTGTATGATTTGCTTCATTTGTGCCACAAAGTCTCCAGGAGAATGCATTTCAAATATTTCAATATCAAATAAATGCTGTTCTTTTTATCTTGCTATTAATCAAAGAATGCTGGAAAAATTATGTTTTGCAAAAACGTTGTAAGCACCACAGATGTGTTAGACATTGATAAGCAATCTATTTATTTATTTTTTAAATTAATAAATGCAATAACACTTTCACGAAGCGAAGGCATGCCTAAGAAAATGCACTTTACTGGAAATGTGCAATCCTGGAAATGATGTATGTTAAACACATGCATTATCCACACGACAGTAGATTCAGGTCAATATGCAAAAGAAAAATTTAGTTTTAGACATTAGCAGATGTTTATTGAAATGAAACATGTATGAACGCAAGACTTTTAGAATCCATAAAAGAAAAAAAAACTTGATTGTTGCCATAGGAAAATATACACAGGCTAAGATCCTAGCAAACCTATAAAGTATAGTCCAGATAACATCATGTTTTTCATCTCGTGTTCTCCTTCAGGCACCAAAAGAATAAACAAGCTGCCAATGAGCTGCTGGCTAAACTGAAGGATAACAGAGAGCTGCAGCATTTCCTACAGGATGGACAAGAGGTAATGAGACAAAATACTGAGCTATCAAGATTACATACTGTACATCTGTCAAACTGACAGGGTCCCTCTTACTGGCATCTGGTGAAAGATAACACTCTTATATAAACTACACCAGGGAAACACAACACCCCCTAGAGGAAGAATCCAGGGATGCCAGATTCAGATCTTTGTGTAATTAATAAGACCTTTGTTTACTTGTTCCTGTAGCTTACTTTGTGGATAAACGAGAAGATGCTGACTGCTCAGGATATGTCCTATGATGAGGCCAGAAACCTCCACAGCAAATGGCAGAAACACCAGGCATTCATGGCTGAGCTGGCGTCTAATAAAGACTGGCTGGACAAGATCGACAAGGTACTTTCCCCTGAACATCATATACCAGTGATTTCAGATATCCAGTGTACCCTTGTGGCATTATAGTTTTTAAACCATGATCTCCAGGCTCGAAGAAATCATGAAAGTCAGTAAACGGTCAGTTGTTGAATGTTTTATTGGCTAGATATTGATCTTGGTGTAAAAAGTCTGAAAATGTATTAATTTAAATTTATGTAAATGTACAGGTTTGTTCATAAAGCTTCAGATATGCTGTTCGTTCAGTCATGGTTTCCAATATTGGTATTTAATTGACTATAAATTGTACTGATACACTGTAAAAAGTCATTAGTAACTTTAAAAAATAAACCTGTTGTAACTTGGAATGTTAAGTTGACTTAATAGTGAAATATTTTATTTACTTAATTTTAATAATCACTTTATTTTAATCAAAGGCAACTAAATGCTTTAAAAGCAACATGTTTACTCACTTTAAGTAAAGTCAGTTAATTGTTTCACAGTGTAATATGAATTGTGTGGAAATCCTGGAAAGCGTGTAAAAATCCAGTGTTTGTGAGATGTCTTAAAAAGGGCCATGCTAACAAAAAAACAAGGCATATGAGCTCATGAGCTGAACTGTAGTCTTTAAAAACTACTACACTGATCTCTTGTGTTTCTCTGTTGCTCCTATAGGAGGGTCAGGTGTTAGTGAAGGAGAAACCTGAGTTGGAGCAGACAGTATCAGAGACTCTCAGTGGTTTGCAGAAGCAGTGGGTAGAGCTGGAGAACACCACCCAAGCCAAAGCTCAGTGTCTGTTCGACGCTAACCGAGCGGAGCTGTTCACACAGAGCTGCTCAGCGCTGGACTCCTGGCTCCAGAACATCTCATCTCAGCTCCAGAGCGATGACTTTGGAAAAGATCTGACCAGCGTCAACATCCTGCTTAAAAAACACCAGGTATGTCCAAGGCCAAGTAGAAAGATAAATACTCGCATCACATTTGTGTGGTCAAACCATCCTGTAGTCTGTGAAACTCACAAGGTTGTTTGGATATATGACATACTCCTTAAATATTAATAGGAGATAGATTTTTTTTTTTTTTTTTGAGTTAGGGTTGTTAATCTGTACTGGTCATTTCAATTGTATTGCATACATTATGATGCTTTGACCATGCACTGCATCCTCAGTTTTATTTGAGGTATAAATTTTTGTCATTAAATACAAGCATTTAAATATTTGAACTGAACCCTGCTCAAAGAAAAGACTGCATCAAACATTGCATAAGCAATAATGACATGTATAGTGTTGAGTTCTGCTGCTCAGCCAGTGGAATAGGTGGATTTTTAGTTTTTTTTCTACAGTGTGTGGAGGACCTAGCCTCCCCCACTATAGCATGCTACAGCCACAAATGATGTTATAAAACTGTTAGTACACCATAACCAGGTACTAAATTTGTGCTCATCTGCATTGTGATGTACCGTACAAGTAATTTTGACACCCCTAGTCTGAGTAGACAAGTTAATGGCTAATAGCTTATGGCTACCTATGTGACTCTGAACCTTTGTTTGACAGATGCTGGAGCATCAGATGGATGTGCGTGAGAAAGAAGTCCAGTCTCTGCAGTCACAGGCTCTGGCCTTGGCCCAAGAAGATTCTGGGATAGTGGAGGTGGATGGGGAGCAGAGAAGAGTGACAGACAGATTCTCTCAGCTGCAGGACCCTCTGAAACAGCGGAGGCAACATCTTCTGGCTTCAAAGGAGGCTCACCAGTTCAACAGGGATCTTGAGGATGAGATTGTGAGTCTCAAGCAAGAACGAGCTACACTAACATTTTTTAAAAATAATTAAACGATAAAGACATTGAACAAAGATTATTGGAGTATATTTTGTTTTACACAGTATGTCTTCCTACTTTAAAATGTCACATTTAGGGACATCCAAAATCTTAAATCTAAAAAAAGAAAAGAAAAATTCTAATTTCTTCCATTTTTTAAATTTATTTTGTCTGAAGTTATGGGTGAAGGAGAGGATGCCCCTTGCTACATCTACAGACCATGGTAAAGATCTGCCCAGCGTTCAGCTGCTCATGAAAAAGAATCAGGTAAACCACTGCCATCAGTGAACATTTTAAACCTTTTCTCCTGTTTTTGTTATCTAACCAACTTTCCAACATCCCACAGACTCTGCAGAAGGAGATTCAGGGTCACCAGCCTCGTATCGATGACATCCAGGCTCACGGTACGAATATGTCCCCTGGAAAAGAGTCTGAGATGGACAGGGAGCGGAGAGCTGCTCTTGACGGCCGTCTGGCGGAGCTGAGGGAATTGTGGGCCCTTTTGATTTCTGAGACGGAGCAGAGGAATGTGAGGCTAGCTGAGGCTAACAGAGCACAGCAGTTTTACACGGATGCTGCAGAGGCGGAGGCTTGGATGGGAGAACAAGAGCTTCATATGATGTCAGAGGAGAAAGCGAAGGTCAGTGAGACTGATTTATGTGTGCGTGTATGTGTGGTTGTAACAGATTTACAAAACGATAATGCTTCAAACAGGTTTGAGAGTATGAGACATTATACACTACTGTTCAAAAGTCTGGGCTCACCTCGCATCTCACACAGATTTCCTTAAAAATTAATTAAAAATTTATGCAAGGACACATTTATATTGGGGTGCCACGGTGGCGTAGTGAGTAGCACGTTCGCCTCACAGCAAGAAGGTCGCTGGTTCGATCCCCGGCTGGGCCAGTTGGCATTTCTGTGTGGAGTTTGCATGTTCTCCCCTTGGTTGCGTGGGTTTCCTCCGGGTGCTCCGGTTTCCCCCACAGTCCAAAGACATGCGGTACAGGTGAATTGGGAAAGCTAAATTGTCCATAGTGTATGTGTGTGAATGAGAATGTATGGATGTGTTTCCCAGAGATGGGTTGTGGCTGGAAGGGCATCCGCTGCGTAAAACAAATGCTGGATAAGTTGGCGGTTCATTCTGCTGTGGCGACCCCGGATTAATAAAGGGACTAAGCTGAAAAGAAAATGAATGAATGATGACATTTATATTGATAGACATAGCAAAAACATTTATTGTGCTACTAAGTGTTTTTGCTCATTGATTGATCCTGTAAAGGCATGTATTATGCTACAAAATATTTTTGTTTAAAATAAATGCTGTTCATTTGAGTCCTGGGAAAATGTATCATGGTGTCCACAAACATTTTCAGCTGTTTTTAACTTTTAAAAACTTTAGCTTATTACAATGATTTTTGAAGAATGAAGATTTTTGTGACACTAAAGACTGGAGTAGATGCTGAATATTCTTATTTTTGTCACATTAAGCTCCTTCAGTAATATTTTAATGGATCCTAATTTGCGCGTATATTCTCTTTTGACAAAAGTAAAATTTACATTACATTAGGTTTTTACAAGTTAAATATAACATACAACCATACCTGTCAACATGTGAAAATAAGGGATCCCCCCCCACCCCAACAAAAAAGTTCTGAAAATTACCATTACTAATGAAATAGAATTATCAAATCTCATTAACCCCTTTCTTCACTGTATTACCTTAACATTCTGATTAAAGAGCAACGAATAAATCTCATTTATTATGATTTTTCGTTTGATTACATGAAATAACAGAGATGTCACTTTAAAATACATTATAATAACGTTATCATCAAAGCATTCGATTGCTTTCTTACATTTTTTCATGCTCATTTAGTTGTGTTTAGGGAAAAAAAACACACCAAGATCGACATCTTTAGATGTTGTAATTATTACTAATTATGTGTACATGTCTGTTCAAACACGCATCCAAAACCGCTCCGCTTCAAATCGCATGTATAGAATCCATTTGGGAAATGTCTATTTATCACTATGGAGCGCGTCAGCTGATAGTCACGCACCGCTATATATTTCATGCCTGAATAAACCGAAAGCACAGAACAGACTCGCATATAAGAGCAATGGACAGCCCCTGGTGGTTCGGCGGTATGGGTTGCGTATAGGGAGGATCGGCTCTTTAATGTTCATTGCCATCCTTTAGAAAAAGACTGAAAATACGGGAGAAATACGGGAAAATATTTTTACGGGATGATAGCGGGATAGAACTGTAAAATACGGGAAAATCCCGGGAAAAACAGGAGGGTTGACAGGTATGCATACAAGAAAGCACAGTAGATCTATCATCACTAAATATACTCCCCTATATATGCCTTGAACCTCCAACCCATACAAACAAATTATAATCTGTTATAC
Source organism: Danio albolineatus (assembly GCA_903798035.1). Taxonomy (NCBI): domain Eukaryota; kingdom Metazoa; phylum Chordata; class Actinopteri; order Cypriniformes; family Danionidae; genus Danio; species Danio albolineatus. Next base: position 11,723,519 of record CAIGQQ010033541.1, read on the forward strand.
CAAGACATAAAGCTGCCCCAATACTGACCAATAAATCTTGATGCTTTTTCAAACGATGAAATGAAAGGGCAATGTAGGATAAAACTTCTTTCATTCACATAGAAGTTGGTTTAGAATCCTTCCATCTCAAAGTTACACATTTTATGGCTGCTAGCAGGGCTAGCCTAACAAATCTCAGATTAACCCTTTGTTGATGAATTACTATAGTAGTTCAGCTTCTGTCACTCTGTCGTTCTGATGAGTTCTTTGATGTTTTTGTTGTGTTCATGTATGGAATGTTAAGTTTTTCTGATGGTTGTTGCAGGATGAGCAGAGTGCTCTGGTGATGGTGAAGAAACACCAGATTCTGGAGCAGGCTCTTGAGGACTATGCTCAGACCATACACCAGTTGGCCAACAGCAGCAGACTCATGGTCAACAGCGAACACCCGGAGAGGTCAGAGGCACACTGGGTTCTCTGGACTAATAATTTATTCATAACGAAGAAATCTTTTAATCCATTTGCTTTCATCTTATAGTGAAAGGATCACTCTGAGGCAGGCCCAGGTGGATAAACTTTATGCAGGGTTGAAGGATCTGGCTGAGGAGAGGAGGGGTAAATTGCAGGAGAGACTGAGATTGACCCAGCTGAAGAGGGAGGTGGATGATTTAGAGCAGTGGATCGCTGAAAGAGAGGTCGTCGCCGGATCTCATGAACTTGGACAAGACTATGAACATGTCACGGTATGAAATCCACCTTTTCTCATAACTTTCACAGTCTTCACTACAGGAATTGTGAAAATTGCTTCTTTAGGCTAGATCTGCTCTAATTTAGATTCTTTGTGTTTGTTTTAGGCTTTTTGTTCAAACGATCGATATTTTTTAAAGTTTTTTTATTTTTGTTTGTCCTTAAACTAAACTTTTAACACAATCTTTCAAGTAGATACATGGTAAAATTCAATTCAATTTATCTTTATTTCTATGGCGCTTTTACAATGTAGATTGTGTCAAAGCAGCTAAACATAGAAGTTCTAGTAAATTGAAAATGTGTCAGTCCAGTTTTCAGAGTTGAAGTTCAGTGTGGTTTAATTGTTTGTTTGTTTGTTTATTTATATATAGTATTTATATATATATATATATATATATAACAATATATTGACCAATGTTATACATTTTTGTCATACAACATGTGCCTTTGTAAGATGGCTGCATATGTTAATGGGATTCAGTAGAAAGTGAAGCCCAATTAAATTTTATCATCTGTAACACTATATGTTCTCTCCTCATTCTTCAGATGTTGCGTGACAAGTTCCGGGAGTTTGCACGGGACACCAGCACAATTGGCCAGGAGCGTGTGGATGCAGTAAATGCTCAGGCAGATGAACTTATCGAGTCCGGTCATCCTGAAAACGCCAGCGTGGCTGAGTGGAAGGACGGACTCAACGAGGCCTGGGCTGATCTGCTGGAGCTCATCGACACACGCACACAGATGCTGGCCGCCTCATATGAGCTGCACCGCTTCCATCAGGACGCCCGGGAAGCTCTGGGGCTTATACGAGAGAAGAAAGAGACGCTAGCAGGGGCTGAACTTGGACGGGACTTGAATACTGTCCAGCACTTTCTCAGACAGCATACAGCCTATGAGCATGATGTGCAGGCACTCAGTGGGCAGGTGAGAGCTTTGCTTTTATTTTTTTCATTTGTACATTTGTAAATGTTCTTGATTTTGATCAATTGACAAAAGATTAAACATTTTTATACTTTTCACTGCAGGTCACACAGGTGCAGGATGATGCTGCACGTTTGCAGAAAGCGTACGCTGGAGAGAAAGCGGATGATATCCATAGGCATGAGCGTGCTGTCACAGAGGCCTGGGAGGGACTTCAGTCTGCCACTCAAGCCAGGCGGCTGCTCTTATTGGACACAGTGGAGAAGTTCAGATTCTTAAACATGGTTCGAGACCTCATGCTGTGGATGGAGGGAATCAACTTACAGATCCAGTCACATGACAGCCCGAGGTATGTGCGATCCGGTCTATGGTGAATTCTACATCATATAAATACTACTGTTCAATTCTTGGGGTAATAAGATTTTTTAATATTTTAAGAGGTCTCACAAAGGCAGCATTTATTTGGTGCAGTATAAAGTAAAAATAATACTGTAAAATAAATATAACTACAATTTGACAAGTTTTCGGTTTAAATATGAAAAAAATCGTATTCTTATGAAAATGCAGAATTTTCTGCTGCTATTACTCCAGGAGTCAATATCATGTGATCCTTCATGTCAGGCCAAATGGCTCTCTATGCTTAACTGTTGCATTCCAGGCCAGTCTCCGTGGATACAGATTAATTTTCCTTTCTTTTGCTAATAACGAAGTTCTTAAGAATGTAATACAAATGCCCCAGCTATTACCCTGGTAATGCTAGTGTAACAGTATCAGTGCAATGGACGAGGATGATGAGTATGAGATATTTTTGATTTTTGGATTCTTTTTTGTCTGACATTTACTTCAATAAATAACATAAAATACAAATCCCACACTTTCATATAACCTGCTATGTCGAAACAGGTAGACAGGCAGCAGTGTGATGTCATGCACACACGCTCTACCATTCTAACATGGTTGTCTAACCATGTAAACAATTTGTAATCTCTCATGTGGAAATACAACTGAACCAGACCGTTCTGACAACCATTCACCACAAAAGTGAAAAAGCGTCTATTCATTTTGTGTTAATTAATTTGAAGTTTTTTTGATGAACAAAGTTCAGACGTTGAGATTATAAATCTCTTCAATGTTGATGTTGGTGATAAAATCTATAAATTCTTACATTAGGAATCTGTATAAAAATGGATTAAACACAAGCAGATGATGTGTGCACCTTGTTGTTGTAGGGACGTCTCCTCAGCTGGTCTGGTCATTGCCAACCATCAGGACATCAAGTCAGAGATAGAGACGAGAGCGGACAACTTCACTGCTTGCAGTGAAATGGGACGCACGCTCATCAACAACAATCACTATGCTTCAGATGAGGTCTGCCCACACCACATACACACATTCTCCTTGCTCAATGTATGATCTCACACGTTTACTGTGTCACTGCATGTATGGTAATTGAATGTCTGATTTCTAGATTCAAGAAAAACTGGACCAGCTTCAGGCCAAACGCACTGAAATTAACCAGAAGTGGCAAGAAAAAATGGACCACTTACAGATTGGTGAGTTTGTGGGAGGAAGCCTGATTCTGCAACTGGTGGGATTCTAATGAGATTTAAATCAAGAGTGACAGTATTGGCGCTTGTAAGACACATCCTTACACACTCTGTTATTGCTCTGTTTGTTAGTTCTGGAGGTTTTGCAGTTCGGCAGAGATGCATCTATGGCTGAGTCGTGGCTGGCTGGGCAGGAGCCGCTGGTCAGGGCAGCAGAACTGGGCTCAAATGTAGACGAGGTTGAGAGTCTCATCAAACGCCACGAAGCCTTTGAAAAACTGGCAGCAGGCTGGGAAGATCGATTCTCGCAACTAGAGAAGCTCACCACGGTTTGTTAAACACTCCTACTCCAATAAAAAGGCACGGTTTGACAGCACAATTCTTTATCCTCCATTTTGTGAAATTTTTATCCCTTCATGTTTTTCTCTATCAGCTGGAGGAGCAGGAAATTCAAAGACGAAGGGAAGAGGAAGAGAGGGCCCGACGGCCACCCACACCTCCCCCTGTGGAGGAAGTAGTACAGTCTGAGATTAATGATTCTGCTGCAAGGTAAGAAACAGACCGTTCCATCCTTCTCAAATACAGGGATGGTCTTTAACTGCTGCCGGGTTACTTCTGCCTATTCGGCTATTTAAAGTCTGCCAAAAATTCACCCTTACCAATCTCAAAACTATATAACATTTTAAAATATATGCAAATAGAAAGCAGTCAGGTTTTTGACCAAAACAATTTATAGTGAAAATAATTAAGCCTTTTCTTTTTATAAGCACAGTATGTTCTTAGGAAGTAATATATTTAATTAAAACAGTTAATTATGCCTTTCTAGTGCAAAATATGCGAAAAATATTCTTTTGGCTCACAGATGTAACTGTAAGTTTTGTTGTGTCTTCAAGGACGAGTCTGGACCAGACTACATTGAACCAGTCTGTATCTGTCAATGGTGTCTACAGTGACCAGGACACGTCACAGGTCAGATACCGTCCACACTGTGCTTTTGTTAAATCTTTCTATTCATTAATAATCCAAATATGCATTCACTTTCATAATGTCAGTGTACGGACACAGTTTTACGATTCATGTCAAGACACAAGTCACAGTCCTGTTCTCAAGTGTTCTGTCTTGTTGTGTTCAGTGTCTTTTTCCTTGTTCCTCCAATTATTCATGTCGATATCAGTGTTCTGCTCTAAACTCTTTGAGTCTCTCTGAGTGTAGGAGAGTGTCTCAACTAAACAAATCGTCTGTTTTCATGGTCACACTATGTGGATGTCTTTTAACTGTTCAAACTATTTTTCAACACACAAGTACTAATTCTAACACACTCACATGTTAACACCCAATTCTTGTGACGTCTCTTATATCTGCAGTCATTATCGGTCTCTGTATGTGAACTCAAGAAAGCCGAACCTAAACCAGAGCCTAAACCTCAGTCTAACCCAGTTTCTAAGCCTGTGGCTAAACCCCACAAGGCACAGGAGCGTGTGAGTACTAACCCGTAGCAGCAGCAGCCTGTAGCCGTAGTGTAGCATCGCTGCCCCATAGCTGCTTGCGCTTAACAAACCCAGCAGCCTCGCAGCATGACGGCAGCTATACCACACCTGCTAGTGGGCAAAGTCTGAGCTTTCTATTGCTTTCAGTGGATCAGTCTTGTGCTTTTCTTTTCTTTCTTTGTGTGTATTTGGCTACTGTAATTTTGGACGGTTTCTCTTGTGCACGCCTGAGCTTCAACATGTTTGCGATGCACATTCAAATTTCTACTTTTCTAATGTTAACACTTTGTTGTTGTGTGTAGCGTTGATGTTTTGTTGTTTGTTGTCAGGGGAGCTTAACTTATTGTACGATGTTTGGGTGCATCACAACAGCTAAACTAATTCCCTACTAACTCACATGAGACATTTGTTTCTTTATTTCCTTCAGTTTCATCGGATTTTTCTATATGCCAAGGCAACTATTTCTTTCCTAACACTTGTATTTAGGATTTAAAATTAGTTTGAGTAATTGTTTTTAAGCAGATGTGTCCTGGTGTCTTTGTGGTTGTGTTATTTCATTATTACACCCACATATCCTCAGCTTTTCCATACCGCCCTCATGTTTGTGTCCTTGGTGGAACATGCTGGTGTTTTTGATGTGCGTGTGTCTGTGTGTGTGTGTTTTAGTCCCTTTGAGTGTGCCTTTGCTTTTTGTTTGTGTGCATGTATATGTTGCGTTTGAGTTTGAACATTTGGTTTGTTCATTCATTGGGAGAATAAAGGTTTAGACAATAATACTTGTTGTTAGTCAGTAAATTATCTCTCAATTTAATTACTTCTCACCGGAAAATAACTGCAAATTTAACAAAACTAGAATAATTTATAGGAATACTGAGACAGGGCTTGTTCTATGTTGGGTCAGTAAGATTTGTTTGATAAAGTAAGGATATATAACATTGATCAAAGGTTTATTCATTTTAAGTTTTTTTTATATAAATATTCATTCATTCATTTTCTTTTCGGCTTAGTCCCTTTATTAATCCGGGGTCGCCACAGCGGAATGAACCGCCAACTTATCCGGCATTTGTTTTACGCAGCGGATGCCCTTCCAGCCACAACCCATCTCTGGGAAATTATATAAATATGTTAATGTTAAAGTTTTACTATTCAGTTTATTGGTAACACTTTATTTCAGTGGTCCATTTAAGTATTAGTAGACTGTCTGCTTAATATCTGTTGATACTGACATTTAACAGACATTTAACTGACTATAAGAAACCTTGCAAGTACATGTCAACTTACACTAACCCCAACCCTAACCCCAACCCTAACCCCAACCTAACAGTCTACTTATAATCTAATGAGAATTAGTTGCAGTGTAACTTAAATTCAACAAACGGACCATCAAAATAAAGTGTGACCAATTTATTTAGTTATTTTATTTATTTGTTCATTTATTATAAATTTTGTTAAAATTTTGTATATGAAATAAATACTGTATATTTTATTAAGAATCCTAAATAAAGGTGTCACAGTTATTTGATATGTAAGAATCAAATCAGCTTATTAGATTGATTTCTGCTGAAGGCTTATTGAAAATTGACATTATAAGATTTGCCATCGCAGAAATAAATTGTTTTAAAATAAATTATAAATCAGTGCCTCTACAGAAAATCCACATTGGCGTTAGTAGAGCTTTAAAATTAAAATGTTAAAATGACATGTGAAACGCTCATTGAACAAAGTAATACCTACATGAAATGTGGAGTTTTGGAAGATAATCACTTGAAAATAATTTTCACATAAAAATATTTAAATTTTACAAGTTTCATGTGTGCTTTTAACATATAAAGATAGCTTGTGATGCTTGTTTTGTTTTTTGTATAATAAATAATAAAATTTTGACAATTTAGAAAAATTTTAAATGATCATTTTAGACAATGTAGTCACAATTTCACAATTTTGCTGCTTTTACAGTATTTTACAATTTATCCAGTAAATGGTAATCATAAACGTCTTACTGACCCTATTCTGTAATGTAGTTTATGTGAGAATGTAATGTTTATAATGAACAGTTTAAAGTATGTTTGTTGCCTGCTAATAGAGCATGTAACCTTGAACAAGTAAATTCAATAATAACAGTACTAACCCATACAGTAGTAAGCCAATCACAATTTGAGTTGGTAATAACTCTATGATTGTGAGGTGTCCTAACTGTGGCTGGTTTTGGTCAAGCAGGGATCTGAGTCTGAATCTGTTAACGGTCCAGGCCGTGACAGTGGTCTTGACTCAGCATCACGGCAAGACCCTTCAGCAACACTGCCAGGGCGAGGAGGAGCGGAGGGGGCCACAGAAGCTATGGAGGGCATCCTATGCAGGAAACAGGAAATGGAATCACACAACAAAAAATCAGCTAACAGGTAATTCAGAAAGCTGGTGAATTATAATAAAAATTATTGACAGAATCTAATCGGGTGAGTTGTGTGAATGGTTTGTTTTTCTCTTGTGCATTTGTAGATCGTGGCAGAATGTATATTGTGTTTTACGTAAAGGCAGCATGGGCTTCTATAAGGACAACAAGAGTGCCTCGAATGGAATCCCCTACCATGGTGAAGTTCCCATCAGCCTTGGCGAGGCTGTCTGTGAGGTTGCCCATGACTATAAGAAGAGGAAACACGTATTTAAACTTAGGTGAGCAGATTAAGGGAGGAATGGGATCAGTTTTGTAATCAGTATGAAAAAACTAATTAAGTTCTTAGTATGTGACATTATTCCATTTTATTTTTTAAGGCTTGGGGATGGAAAAGAGTACTTGTTCCAAGCGAAGGATGAGGTAAGTTTTGCGAAGACAAAAAAGACAATGGTTCTTATTTATACTCTTTAATTAGGGAATTGGTGGTCCCAAAATTAGTATTTTCTCACCCTGATGTCTTTCAAAACTCACAAGAATTTTGCTTATTTTTTGTCATTCCTTTGAAAGTCTGTTTAGCCACAACTGTGACGCTTCAACGTTTTTGTATAGAGATAAAAGATAATGAATTCTGTATGATTTAAGAGATTTAATCCAAGTCTTCTGAGGAGACGCAATGGATTGAAAACAGATTTTATTTGTCCTTTTGTTCAGGTGTAAACATTAATTGGTGAACATAAACAGAAGCTTAGCTGTCCGGGCTTGAATTGTGAGGAAAAACTTTAATGTTTTTAAATCTGAACTCTGAAATTTGCACTTGCCAAATGCAAGATTGTTCCGCTGCCTGATTATGGCATCTGCCTGGATTTTGATTTTCCCTTTTTCTTAAAAAGTGTCAACGTGTGAGGCTCTCTGGGCTTGGTGACCTGTTATGTACATGTAACGCATACTTGGTGATGTACTCTAAATCTCACTCCCATCTGGGTCACGGCACCAATGTAACCCACCGGTACCACACCACACACTTGCTCCGAGCTGGGGTCGATTTGCATGGGAGTAGGTTGCTCTAACCAGGAGGCTAAAGACCACAGCCTCTAGTCTAGTGTCTGATGCTAGAGCACCTTTTGAGATCAGGGGAGTGAGGTTTACTTGCACAACACTACACTAGCTGGACTCAGTTACATGCAGTTATGTACAGTTTATGTTTATTCAAATCATTGTCCGTTTATTCAAAAAAGAAAGTTCTGAGCAAGTTACCAACCCGCTGCAATAAATAGTGCTGGTGGGTTTAATTAAATATTGCAGTGAGCCATGTAAACATACATGTTTGGTTTCGTGGGCTCAGAGTTAAAGTTGGAAAGCCCTGCACTAATGTAAAGTCACTCAGTTAATTTTTGATCTATTTATGAATGCTTTGAAGAGTCAGACTTTGTGAACAGATGTTCAATGGAAGGAATGAAATATGATTTCCAGAAACTTTTGGTTTTTATTTTATAATGACATGATGATTATTTAGGATTAAACTGAGACTTCAGGCATCCTGTCAAACTCTCATCTTATGACTATTGATTTTTTCTCCTCCAGGCTGAGATGAGTTCATGGATTCGAGCCATCCAGTCCACCATGTCGTCCAGCGAGCGTTCGCCAGGTGCCTCCCGAGGTCTGAGTCGAGCAATGACCATGCCGCCCATGTCTCCCAGCTCAGGCGAGGCCGGAGGAGTGACCATGCGCAACAAAGACGGCAAAGAGAGAGACCGTGAGAAGCGATTCAGTTTCTTCGGCAAGAAAAAATAGGCACCCAAAAAACCCCACGGATCTCCAAAGTGAGCCAAGCAGGAGTTGGAAGTTTGTCAACACTCAAAAGAAACTGATAGTTCGAAAAGGCAAAGAAAACTTTCCATTGATACTCTTTTGTTGTCGTTTTGCCCTTTCTTTTTCTTCCACTCATTTTTAAAAATCGCGTCATTTTACCGGTGGATTTTGTTCAGTCTCACCTAGATTGAACACCACATTTGCCCAGACCTTGAGCTGAGCCACAGAATGGCGTTTCTGATCGGGACCAAGAGCCACCCCGAAAGATCAGCTTATACCTTTCAATTTGACTAGTTTCCTTTTAACTTTTCCCCTTAAAAATCATTTTATCTGTGGGTTAGATGGCGTATCCATGCTGTAATGACCAAGAGTGCTTTTTGTCTTTTCCCCCCTCATTATTTCCTTTTCTTGTCTTAAATTCAAGCCTCTCACTTTCTTTGTGAAGGACAGCAGTCCATTTTTTTAACTATAGGTTTAATTGCATTTTTTTTTTTTTTTTTTTTGCTGTTGCAATTTTGAGTCAATTTAAAGTTGAATATTTAAAGAAAATGTAAGTATTGTTGGTATAAATTAATGTTAAGAGAGGACAACACAGAAAGAAGCCCATAAGTCAGAGGTGGGAGTTCATGCTGGTCTTTTTCCTTTCATCTACATGCTTTTCTGACAGATTTTTTTTCCCTTTGCATTTCGTTTTTCTATATTTGACTGTTGAACGCTTTATCTTTTCTTTTCTTTTTGCAAAAAGTTTTTTGACTAAGTTTAAGAAAAGATTTAAAAAGAATATTTATGGTGGTTTTATTTTTATCTTCTATCTCTCTCTTTCACTCCTGTTAGGAGATTTTTTTGAGTATGCATTCTTATGGTGTGGCTTATTACTTTAGTTCATCAAGTTCCTTTAACAACTTTATCTTGTTCTGTTCTTAGACCAGAAAAAAACAAGTGTTTGTTGTGAAGATTGAAATTGAGGTGTGATGCTGTGGTTTGACCTTTTAGTTTTATAATTGCTCAAAAGCAAACAGACACAACACAAGAATCGCTTGCACAAGCCAACATTAAACTCGTGTTCCAAAATAATTTGAGGATGAACAGAAATACTTTTGCTTTCATTTGTTGTAATCTTTCATTTGAATATGTAATTGACCAAGTTTCCTATTGGAATGTATTCTCAGGCTTCAGATTTCCCATTCACACACCTGCAGGCACGCAGGCATGTTTTCCTCGATCCTAACTCTAAATATTTTACAGGGATGAACCTCTGTCTTGACCGCTGAAGTTGGGATAAGTGTCAGTGATGCTTCTTGAGGTTGATGCTGTATTTTTAGGTGTGCGTGTGAGAGAGTTTGCGCGCGTATGTGTGTTCTCAGAAGTTGCTTTCAGGTATATCGGTTGTGAATGTGCTTCAACTCTGAATGAAATTACTGAGGTATTCTTAATGTGGACCAAATCAGCAGTTATCCCCCCCCACTCATGGTGATTGAGATAATTTGTTTCCTTTATTTGTACATCACAAGTAAATTATCTTCCTTGGAGGAATGTGAAATTTTTACTCAATACTTCTATAACTGTAGTTCTATACTTGCAGTCAGCAGGCGATAACAAACTCCTGTCCCATAAGTAGACGCAGAGGCAGACTCAATGGCAACCTAGCAGACATGATTTCAGATATAGTTTTGCAGTTAAACGCATGATGTATTGGTAACAAGTGTACCCACTGTGGCATGAAATCAGTATTTTTGTAGGATAAAGATTTTTTCAGCCTCATACGATTGTGAGAAAGCTTGCCTTGGTGTGATAATATTAGCGTGAGTTTTTATTTTTCGTTTGACGTCATACAATGAAGCCCCTTCCTCTGAGGTGTGTGGAGTATTGAGCCATGTCCACTCTAATGTCATTCATCTCTACATTCCTTTTGGAGACGCATTTATGGGGCAACATGAAGACGCAGAAAACCGAAAGCTGAACTTTTTTTTTGTCGTTGTTGTTGTTTACCATTGCTGTGACGTTTGATGTGAAGGAACATGATGCAGACTCTCTACCAAATCCTGTCCAGCCCACAAAACAACAGCCTTTCTGGATTTCAGCGATTGGACAATGTCACTGAAACTTATGAATATTTAAGAGCTTGAAGTCGTTCGCTGGACCGCCGGCCTGATGTTCTCCGCCCTAATGGATAAAAACAATGCGAAAGTTGTAGGCCAGTGCTTCAGAATACTGTCAAAAACAGCTGTATAATGATTCATTTAGTCTACGCCTACACATACAGTTTGGGACTGTGTGCTCAACTGCTTCCAGAGATTGTGTTGCGTTATTGGATTGCAATCTTTCAAGTTTGTGCTGTTTATTTTTATTAAAGTTGCTTAATATAGGAGCAACTTTTTCTTTCTCTCACATTTTTACTCTTTCTAGTGTGCTTTGTTTTAACCCAGTTTTGCTTTGATGGTCAGTTACATTACAGCATCTAGGTAATTGAGTCTGTGTAAATTTCAGTGGACTGGTGAGGAAATTATAGGGAAATTGAATCTAGTTTTATTGCAATACATGATGAATACAGTGAATTCAGTTGGGGGAAACTCCTCCCAGTAAAAGTGAGCGTGTCTTCGGAGTACTGATCTCTTATTTTTATTCATCCAATAGTAGTATATTTGACAACATTTTAATGCGTCTTCAGAAAACAATCCCACCAAGCCCATGAAAATTACCATTTATTAAAGAATGTTGACTCCATTCATGATTTTAAACCTCGGTTGTTAATATCACTACTATTATCTGTTGTTATTATTGTTATTATTATATAAAAGTCATTATTAATATTACTATTAGCATTATTAATACTACTACTGTTGCAACTGCACCTCGTGTAAAACTGCAGCCTATTCCTGCTGAGTTTCTCGTCTGTAATACCAAACCCCGCCACTTGGGGGCAAGTGTGCTGTGGAGCATTTTTCATTACTGATCTAAACAAGAAAAAGACTTGTTTGTTGACTTGTGTATCTACATCTAATATTAGGAATAAAAACATGATTTGAAAAGAAACAAATGTGTGGATTTTTCCCCCCTATCAACACAATTATTCTTTTTTTTTCGCAAGAGCGTGCACGGTCAGGCACTTTTAAATGACACATATTTACTTTAATATTGCAAAATGGTTTGTTACCAAATTATTGAAAACCATTGTCTTAATGATAGCCCACTGGTTTGTAGGACAAGCGTTTTTGCTGTTTACTGCACTATTTTCTTGCTTTAAATGGGGTAGAAGTAATTATCAACCCAGAACATCAGACTTTTGAAAGATGCAGACTGAAAGACTCTCATTGTCCATTATTTGTCTATAACGGTTTAGTCTTGCCTTTTTAAAATATTTTCTGTTCCCATACATGTCTAAGCACAAAGCAGACCTCTTCCTCTGTCTGGTCTCCCAGCTAAGTCATTAAGAGGTCATAAACTCTGACCTTCACCCGTCCACATCTACCATCTTAACTAGAATTTGCTTGCCTCGAATGCAAATCTCTTCTCCTACTCCTCTGTAAGACATACAGCATCAGATGCTTGCAGAGCCGACTTCCATTTGTTATTTTCTGCAACTACTCCCTGTAATTTTAACCGTGGCTGTACCTATCAAAGAAAAAACGTTCTGAATTTGCCCTTGAAACTGAACCAGAATGCTTTGAACTGCCTACAGACCTCGCGGGCCTGCAGGAAATGCCCTGAAGGTCTCTCAGCTGGCTCTTTTATACTCTCTTCTATACTTCCCGCGCTTCCAAGTGCAGATCATCGTTTAAAATATAGACCAACGGCCCTTACTCCTCCTGTGCTGATGTTTTTCAAATGTCAGTCCTGGTCATGAGTGCCATCTATCACGTCGATCAAGTTTTCAGAATCGCTTGGCAACGCACCACCAATATATTAAGGCCGATTTAAGCGCGACGGCGGCCTCACCTCCAGCCCTCGCGGGCCCCCGCTTTGTGTTCAGTCACAATGGCGCGTTTCCCAGCGACCGTTAAACCCGCCTGAGCGCAGCGCGAGGGGCTGCACCCTCTGTGAAGAGGCACCGACGCTGCAAACTGTTGCCAAATTGCCATTGAGCCCCCCAACGGACTGTAAAAGATGTAAAGAGCAACGCTAGGCTACTTACTGACAGAGTCTTCATAAAGTGAATGTAAGTATTCTCAACACTCACGTGTTTGAATGTGAACGTGTTTATTCACACTTGTGCAGGACCTGTGATGTTTTAGAACTGTAGAATGTTTTTGTTGTTATTCACGTATTGTTCGCAGATCAACGCGAAGAGCTTTGATGAATGTGAGAGTTAGTTCTAGAACTAGAGTCAGTTATTTAACTGGCATTTTCTTGGCTGTGTGACATTACCTTGTTTCAGGTTGACTTACGCTGTTTGCGTAATAGTTTCGAGGAAAGGCGTGTTGCCTTCCGTTTCTCTCATGGCTGTGAGAAACATCTCGATAACATTTCTGAAGTGAAAATTCTGGTTCGTGCCTTCTTCTTGTCAGCCAAACTCTAGGACCTGGAGATAAAAGTGCTGAAATGTGATTTCAGTGCCATGCGCGAACTTCATTTTAGAGTTGTTGAGTGAATTGCTGCTCTGTGTGTTCCAGGACAGAGTTGAAGTGAGTGGAGTTGTGCAGAATGTAGAGTCAGCATAGTGCAGCGCGCGTGACCGAGCGCACTCAGCTCCACTGGGAAAAGCTTGCTGAAGTTTGATCACAAGTGTAAACCAGTTAGGAGTTTCCATACCATAAGAAGAGCAGACTAAAGGAATGACCTGGGAAAATATACTCAGTCTGAACTTTAAGTGCTGTGTTATTTTGCATATTATACACAACGTGTATACCATACTGTGTGTGTTCTTGATAATTATGAGGACACAAATGAGTAAAATGCCATGGGTATTAGCCCACACATAAACATGTTTTATGTGGACATTTTCTGTGTTCTCATAAACCAAATGACTTTAAAAATTTGTATAGTGTTTTTGAGACAAAACTTTCAGGGGTTTTCGGTGAGGATTTTGTTTGGTGTTAGAGGATGTACAGTTTCTACAGTCAAACAACCAGTCTATGGAAAGCATTCATAAATGTGATGTGTGTGTGTGTGTGTGTTGTTTAACATGTAAAGACTAAATGGCAGGCTACATCCAAAAGACCAAGGAAAATATATGTTTTCTTTAAGAGTTAGGTTTAGGGGTTGGTTTAGTAGATATAAAATATTGTTACGTCAGTATAAAAACCTATGTAAATCTATACCAAGTCCCCACAAAGATTACACAAAGTTATAAAATCCTGAGGTTTATTTTTCTGAGGTCCATACAATCCTGAGATACATGTTATCACTCAAGGCCGAAACAATATCTTGAACATTGCAGAGGACATATTTGTTTGATAAAGTATCAAATATTTGCAAAAACACACATTCACTCTTATATTTTTATTTCAGATCTGTTAAAAGTCAGAGCTTGGTAATATAACAGATCATATGTAAACTGCATTCATTAATCAGATTTCAAAAATCAGGTACTGGTCATTACCATAAACAACCTTTTACTTGTTATCAGACTATGGTTACATTTTTATGGATTACATATTATAAATCGTACATTCTATATTTATACATATAAATTTACAAGGGATGTGTGAAATGGACTTAAATATATCACAATATTTTCTGGTATTTATTGCGATAACAATATTAGTGATAATGTAAATCACAATTATCTACCGAGAGACAAAGGTTCTGTATCTTTAGAGAAAATCATAAATTTTCAAATGTTTTCCTAATTTTCTATATTTTTTCAACCCTGCTCCTGCTGATTTCATCCTCGTTTTATGATATCAAACTAAGGCTTGTCACAAAAATGAGTTATTTCACACACTCAACTGATGTTTTGAAGTGAACTTAAAGTAAAAATATGTCAGTAAATCAGTAAAATTCATGAACAAAACTGTATTACACTCATGCTATTGGAATAAAACGTACCTCACTATGACTGTGGACACACTATATCTGCACACAGTTCTGTCCAGACAGCTTACAAAAGATTTTCACCTGAAGTGCCCTTTGAAACAAGCAAAATATTTTTTTTTTGCATAAATTCTGTATAAATAATTAAATACAAATAATCTTTGCAAACATCATACTTTTTTGTGCCTAAATGTTTTAAACTAATGCTTTAAAATGCTCAGTCATAAGCCTTAAAAACACATGCGAATGATCAATCTCACTATGGTTAAACTTAGCAGTGACTCCAATGATCCCATGTGTTCTGCAGCTCCCTGTCAATTATAATTCAGACTCAACATTGCATATATTACGATGTGACCATTGCGGATACGCACATTGTGATATCAGTGCTGAAACGATATATTGTACAGCCCTAATATAACCTATACTATTACCCATACTACAGTATATACAGTAGTATAGGTCATATTATATTGTGCAGCCCATACTATAACCTTCTATGTGAAGCTGCTTTGGCACAATCTACATTGTAAAAGCACTATACATATAAAGGTGAATTGAATTGAATTAATATATATAGTTATACATATTAGATTATATAATAATCTATACAGCTCTGATGAAATTGTGAAACATCTCATCATCACTCATCATTTATTAAGGGGTTTATTATTGAGATGTAATTACACCTAATTTTCAACTTAAACTGTGAAATGATCATTTGTTTTATTGGACATTGTAAATCATTTAACTTCTCTATTGTAAAACAGTTGAAACGGTCATATAGTGAATGATTCGGCACTTCAGTCTTTCGAGCACAGTCGAGTGGATTGCAGCAGAGCAGTACACTAATACAAAGGGAGAAAATGTATGAATATGTTTTAAAAGAATCTTATCCTGCTGACCAAGGCTGCATTTATTTCATCAAAAATACTTCAGAAATCACTCTAATACTTATTATTATTATTATTCATTCATTCATTTTCTTTTTGGCTTAGTCCCTTTATTAATATGGAATCACCACAGCGGAATGAACTGCCAACTTGTCCAGCATATGTTTTACACAGCGGATGCAACCAGAGAGCTTCTTGCTGTGAAGCAACAGCGCTACCCACTGTGCCACCGTGCAGCTTATTATTATTATTATTATTATTATTATTATTATTATTATTATTATTTATAGTATTGCGACTTCCTGATTCCACCTTTAGTTGCTAGAGAAACAGTGAGGGTCCTTTGGTTCGTGACGTGCTGGTATCTGAGACAAACACGCTGAGCCCAAGATGTTAGTAGCAAAACTTTATATAAACTTGAAATATGACATAATAAACAGCAAACTGTGGATTGAATACCTGTTGCGTATAGGCTGGTTATTGCATGTAGTGATATAGGGTTGTTGCGTGTGCCGCACACTCTTCCTAACACCTGTGTGAGTGTGCACACGCTTTATATGCTCTAGCTCAGTGGTTTTCAACTGGTTTGGCCACGGGACCCACATTTTTACATGGTCATCAAGCCGCGACCCAAATTTTTAGGAACTATAATAAAATTTTAGGAATTATAATTAATTTGTATTAATTTGTTAACATACATAAGTAGTGAAAGAAAAATCATGAGAAAATCAGCAAGACTTACAAATAAACAATATTTTATTGCTGACATTTAACAAAATGTATCAAATTATAGAAATATTACAAAGTGAAAACGACAAACACTGTAAACAGTGGTTAGGGTAAAGAAAGGTTGTTACCATAAACAAAACCGAACTGTTAATAAAACATTAACACTGATCCTGTTGAACACAACAAACCAGCCAATTGTAAAATGATTAAAATAATCATAACCATTTTTACATCTAATATGACAGCAATTATAAACACCTGTTTCACTTAACGGTAATTTGGGAAGATAATGAGATAACTGAGGATGTGCTTTACTGATGTGACAAGAGTTTCAAAATCAGGAGTGATGGTAGACAGTGCTACCCGAAGATCACGCTCTATGTACAACCTGTTTCTCTGCTTTGACTCTGCACCAAGGAAGAGAAGCCACTTTCACAGATACGTAGTTCTGAATGGAATGGGTTTGATCACACTCTCAGATCGCGAAAACTGGGAGAGGCTTACTTCACTGAATTTCTTTTTCAGCGTCTTATCTCGACAGTTCCACCAGCTGGCTTTCTATGTTGCTCCGCAAACGTGACGCGCATGCATTTCAAAATAAAAGTCCGGTTTATGCAAAACAAGTTAAAAATTAAACTTTTGTTGTTTTTTGACCACACACTCCGCGATTCACTGAAAATGTTTCTGCGACCCACTTTTGGGTCGCGACCCACTAGTTGAGAAACACTGCTCTAGCTGGTGCCAGGTATGCCCACGAAACCCAAACTAATCGGTAAACAAATAAACATTATAATTAAATGAAAAGTAATACGGCTCCTATATAGGGTAATAGTATTAAAAGCAATAATGATTGGAGTAATCATTTCATTTGAAACTACATACAATAAGACATTAAAAAAATATATCATTTTTTTTTACATTTAATAAATGCTGCCTTGATGAACAGAATAATTTTCTTTAAAAAAAAAAACATGGGAAAAAACAAAGCTTTTGACTGCTAGTGTACATTTACTCGTCCCCTTCAGAGGTGTTTACAGTCCTGATTCCGTTTCAGCCTCACAAAGAGATTCCTAAGACAATATCTGACCGATAATGTGTTGCTGTGTGTGTTGCTATAGAAGTACGTGTTCGGGAATCAGGTCTGCTCTATAAAATTCACATCGCATCTGGAGTGGATTTGGAGAAGAAAGAAAGATGGATAATAGTTGGCCTCGTGTCCTAATCAAATCTACACACACACACACAGCATTATGACTCCAGATTGATCTGCTGGCAAATATGTGTGATTCTGAAGGCGTGTGCTTTGTAAGAACAGATAAGGTCATGAGGGCAGATAAGCAGATAGACAAAGCAAAAAAAAGTGCAAAGTTAAGCACTGCACTAAATCCATATCAGACTAGAAGGAAGTAACAAACAAAAGATGATTTAGCTTCACTCTGGTCTCCATATGTTAAGCAGAACTATCCAACCATCCTGTAATTGGAATAGAATGAAAAAAGAACGAAGGGGGAAAAGATATAAACCGGTTTAGACACAGTTTTGCAAACCTTTAACCATTGACTTGTAAGAAAAACAAATACTATGGAGGTCAATAGTTACAGGTTTCCAACATTCTTCAAATGATCTTCTTTTGTGTTCAACAGAATAAAGAAACTAATAAAGGTTAGAAACAAGTGTGAGTAAATGATTTTGGGGTGAACTATCCCTTTAAGTGTTCATGCATTTAACATGAAAAGCATCTCAATGTGAGAATCCAATCTTGATTTCAAGGTCGGCTTATCACACGATGGATCGGAGTAAGCTCATGATCGTTTGTAAGAATATACATGTGTCATGAAGACTCTAGTCTCCAGACGCGCATTGTGGACTACAGGAATTCCCACATGTGAAAGAAGCTGTGAAAAATGAAGAGATAAGGAGGATGAGGAAGCGAAGCAATGTGGGTCTGGTGTGTTTTGTAAAGCTTCAAACTCCACAGAATGTCTGAACATTGTTTTCATCCAAGGTGTATATAGAAGTCATACCATTCAGTGAACAAAACATAAATAAATTCAAATAGATGAAAAATAATTAGATGCATAAAGAAACAGGGTGGCTCAGTGGTTAGCACTGCCGCCTCACAGCAAGAAGGTCACTGGTTCCAGTCCTGGCTGCAGTCAGTTGACATTTCTGTGTGGAGGTTGCATGTTATTCCCATGTTGGTGTGGCGGGTGGTCCGGATTCCCCCACAGTCGAAAGACGTGCTATTGGGGAATTGAATAAGCTAAAGTGGTGTGTAAATGTGAGAGATGTTTCCCAGTACTGGGTTGCAGCTGGAAGGGCATCCGCTGTGTAAAATATATGTTGGATAAGTTAGCAGTTCATTCCTCTGTGGCAAGCCCTTATGAATAAAGGGACTGAGCCCAAGGAAAATGAATTTATGAACATAAACAAATAAGATAAAAAACTGCAAAGGAAAGATTTATGCATGTTTATATTTTTCATAATAAACCCGCCACCTCTATACATTCGTGATTGTTTGTGTTTTTCGGAGGAGAAGGGAACAGGTGTGGAATCGCACACATATTCTGCCACAGAAATCAGTAACTAAAAACTATGCAGAAAAAGTAATTACAATGCAAAAAATGCTTTTCTTACTTTGCGTTGTCTCGTTTCTAGTCCAAATGTCAAAATTGTTTTAGATCAATTAAAAATCTTCAGAAAAACTGACTGAAAATAAAGAGTTTTTCCTTAAACAACACTTATTTTATCAAGATTTAAGATGAGTCTTTTGTGTCTCCAGAATGTCTGTAAAGTTTCAGCTCAAAACACTTATCAGATCATTTATTATACCTTTCAGAAAATAAGAATTTTCTGCTCTTAACACATGGTAGCTGTTTTTGTTGCCTGTGCCTTTAATACTAGTTTTCCATTACCAAAGACAATACCAAAATAATTCTAAGACATTTAAAGACTTCCTTAATTTAAATTAAGAAACGTGATAAAGACGGCCGTGAGATTTTTGCTTGTGAATGCATGTTTTTTTTCCCAAACAAGCAAACAAAAAGTTAATCATGTAATTTAATTATAATATATTGGTTTCCCTTTTATAGTAACAAATCGTATAACTGAGAAGGACTGGAAGAATCAAGGAGATGACCTGAGACATGGGCGCCGCTAAGGGGGGGAAAGTTAGGACGATTCTAAGGCCCCATGCACTCTAGGGGTCCACAGAGATCTGCTTTATAATTAATAACAGTACTATAATGTAATATAAATTATGAATGTATCTCTAAATTACAAGTAAAACCTTTTATTAGAAATAAAAAATAAAAATACGGCTTATATCTGCCCCTCGTGTCTGTCACACGTCACACATGGGTCTCGGCTTATTTATGGCTCTCATTGTAATATAATTTTGTGTCTTATTGATTTTTGTCACTGTTCCAGTGTATTGCACATTGTATGAGACACTATTGCAGTACAGTTATTTAAATAGCTACACATTGGTGTTTTGTGTGTTTAGAAATGTAACATTTTCAGTGAATATTTGATTACTGTTCCTTTTTTTGTACTACATTTACATTTGAACAATAAATCATCTGCTAGCTGCAGTCATGGCTGTTCTCTTACTAGATACTGATAAGTAGTGGACAAAATCAATAATAAAATGCATAGGTCAGTATAACTACATTGCAGACAAAGCGTTCCGATAGCTAGCTTGGTAGTAGGGGGCCCATCCTCATATTTTTTCATGGGGCCCAAAATTGCTAGTGGCGCCCCTGACCTGAGATATAAACTGAAATGAACCTCTTGAGTTTATTGTTTTTTAATACAGTACTTATGAGTTAAAATGATATTTTCCCAATCTATAAAATCAAAGGAAGTTGTCCAGTAAAATGTGCTCTTCTATTACTGTCCGCATGACGTCAGGTATACGTTTCCATTGGATATCCTGTCATTGTCGCTGCATGATGATCTGGAGCGCCTTTGGAACACAAGAGAAGTATTAAGTGTTGCTGAGATAAGCATTTAAAAAGTTATTATTAAGTTTACTTAATACTGCTGTAATTTTTTTAAATTTTCAATTTTATTTGCATAAATCTTTAAATCAACCTCAGTCCTGTCAAAACTACTAAATTGCTTAGAAAATTACAGGATTTTAACTCTTTAATTGCCAAGTTCACCAATGATGTCACTGATTTGGAGAATAAAAACTTAATAAAATAAAAATGTATTTTATTTCACCTTAATTTACTGTTGGTGGCTGTTTCTGCCATATTGACTTCCATTATAACGACATTTTTTATTTCAAAACCATGACACCATATAATCATGCAATTTTGATTGTTGGTGGTTTTCCCTTTTGGGAAGAGGTCAATTTTGTAATTTTTACTGTGGATCATCAGTTGGCACTATTAACTCTTTAGAAAGTGTCAAAAAAAGAGCTTAGTTTCTGGATTTTATGGATTATAACAGCAAATTAAAGTGTGTATGTGGGTCTTTGAGTGTGTGAGAGTGACCTTTGTGAAAATCAAATTATGCATCAAACAATAGCCCTTTTCAGACCTTTCTGGAAATTTACCAGCAATTTATTGTTACGAAACGTTCACATGTCCAAGACTGTGATAAAAGGTTTAAAAATATATTTTTATAATTTTTATATTTTTAATATTTATAATTTGTGAATTTAGCAATTAAAGAGTTAAAATCATGCAATTTTCTAAACAATGTAATAGTTTTTATCAAGACTGAGGTTGATTAGCAGATTTATGTAAACAAAATGAAAAAAAAATTATCTGATGCAATTTTACAGCAGTTTAATACAGTGGGTGTTGTCATCCGTAACGACAAAGGGGCAGTGAATTTGGAAAGTGCTCAACACAACACTCTAAAAAAAAAGGTTCTTCAGTGGTTCTTCAGAAGTTCTTTGCGATATTTGAGGTGCTATTTAGCACTTTTACTGTGTAAAGAACCTTTAAAGCACCATAAAGGTTCTTCAGTGGTTCTCCAGTGGTTCTTTAAGGTGGTTAAGGTGCTATATAGCACTTTTACTGTGTAAAGAACATTTAAAGCACCATAAAGGTTTTTCAGTGGTTCTTTGGGGTGTTTAAAGTGCTATATAGCACCACTTCTACTGGTAAGCACTTGTTCTTATAGCTAATTCTCATAACTCTTATGCCGGTTTTATTTGCGGAAAGGGTAAAGTAACATTATGAGCACCTTAAAATATAGGTGCTATATAGCACCATTTGACAAAAGTAGGCTACTATATAGCACCTATTTTTTAAAGGTGCTGTATAGCACCAAAAAAGGTTCCCCCCTCGTTACGACCAAAGAACCAGTTTTGGTGCTATTTAGCACCTTTTTTTTTTAGAGTGAAGGGTTAATGTTAGCACTTTTGGAAATTCTTGTTAAAAAGAAAAAACAGCTGTTACAGTCTGCGGAGGATGTTATGATAAACAGTTTATGTATGTACGGACAGTATGTGAGATTAGAGGAGGAGACATTGTGATATGGTTTTGAGGAGTGTGGAGGGTGTGATAACTTTAGCCTATTGAGTCACCGCGCGTCGTGAGCTGACAGCAGTGTGTGCGTGCGCGCGCCGCAGCCTCACTTCGATATCTCCGTCCTGCTGGAATCTTCAGCCAACACGGAAGAAGCGGCACAACGCGGCGGTAACTGACAAATAATGGCCTGGATAACGCAATTGTAGATATCAATGGCAATCCAGATCCATTGAGTCCAGTCCTGTGCGGTCTGTGCAGCGGTGATGTGATGTGAGGTGGGCTCTATAGCGAGGCTCTATTTCTACCGGATCAGCAGATACTCGCTGTCGCTCTATAGGTATGCGGTATCAAGTGTTTGGGTTATTTTTGTACTTCTGTCAGTTCGGCAGGTTTTCGCGCTGAAAGAAGGGAACATGACCAGGCAGAATTGGCACTGAATTATTTGGAGCAGGGCGTAGATACTTTCTGGAAAGGAGTGGATCACATGAGCATCTCAGCGGTAAGCAAAATGTTGTATCCTCGTGTGGAGTTTAAATGCATGCAAAATGTGAAGTAGCCTAATCACACACGCGTTTTCACTGCGGGGTTACGTGTATAGTTAATGCCTACGTCAGATCAGTTATGTTTTTATAAATAAAGCTCGCTCGATTGTGATATGTGAAAGTGTTTATGGTGTCTGTCAGTGATAATGTGTGGATTTGCTCTTATAGCAAAAGGAGCGCAGCAGGGTGGTGCGCGCAAACTGCTGTGACATTGAGCTGCTGCCATGTAATATGTAGCCTGCGTTCTAGACATTTTTCAGTACAAAAGTATCGTCTTCTTTTCACAAAGTTGAATAACAGTTAGTTTTTTTCCAATGTGCCTGGATAGTACTTTTTTGAGGTTTTGGGAAATTGTAAAAGCGTGCGCGCGCACGTTCAGTGAGAGCTTTGAACAGAGGTAATGACAAGCACAACATTGCCTCACATCACAGCTGCCTTTCAGATTCACTGATTTCAGATTTCAGTCCACATTCTTCTTTTATTCATTTGATGCAGGTTTAATTTCGAACTAGAAGTACTTAAAGGTAAACTCCACACAATTATTTGAATGTATCAGGAAGTTTAGGCATGCTTAAACTTTAATAAGATGTAGGTAAAAGGAACTCAAAACTGTCCACATTGTTTGCATATTTCTTTTGAAATAGGCAAATGTTATTTTTTTGTATATTTTTGCAATTCATTGTTTCATATTGGTTGAGAAAATGTGTCTTTATTTCAAAAGATGTATCTTTTATTTATTTATTTGTAGAAGGTGGGATAATATCCTTTACCCCTACATCATTAAGGAAAAGTACAAGCAAAGCATTGATCTCATGTACCTAGTAAATTTATACAATAGCTGGAATATTGCTAAATGTTATTGTTGTTTGAGCATCCAAGAATGGTGCAGTTTCATAAAATTACTCATACTTTACAAAAATGTTCAGGAATTAACTTCCAAAACAATTTGACTATTCGGCTCCAATTGTGAAACATGTTTATGGTGATTAGCAGACAGACAGTCATATTATATGTTGTTTCCACACACAATCAATGTTTTCAGCGTGCTTTCCTTCATTGACTTCCATTCAAACAGAACAGCTTCCGCTGCTTTCAGCATTTTTAAGCTAGTCTTGAAGGCCCCTCAGGGGGAGGTGCTCTGCTGACCCATCTCTCACTTAGTCTGGGCGCGTCAGTTACTTTCAACACAGTATCACGGCAATTTGCAACTGTTTTAAGTTTTGCTGTGTTTTTATGCTAATTTGTTTATTCAAATGATCTACTAATACTGATGGTTATGTTTAGGGAGGATGCTAATAGTGGTCTTGCAGTCTTATGCTCTTCTAAAATAGTAGATTTTTGTACAGATAATGACACTATAAGATTTCAAAAAAGATTGTATGAATTCGGATGACTTAAACTATTTATATATGGATTTTTTCCCTATGGTATTCATGGTATGATACTTTTTCCAGTTTATGTTTATAAATTGACAAGCATATTTAATGATGTCTGACCAATAAGTGGTGTAGTTATGCATTTGTGTGTGTGTGAGTTTTTAATTTGATTGGCATGAACATATGTGAGATTTTCATTGTTCTAAGAATGTTTTTCTGGTCAATTAGTTGTAAAATTAAAATGTAAAAGTCATTTGCTGCTATTGGTTTAATGATTGTTTTGATTGGAGCCAGTTTGTTATTAAAATGTCAGCTTTTATGGATTTTGTTTTTGTTGATTTACCTCCAAAGAGCATCCCCAATAGGTAGATTTTTTTTAAAGCAAGGTAAAAAAATTTTTAAAGCAAGGTAAAGAATGATGTGCATTTCTGAGATCTGCATTGTTTTTCACCTCACAATCACAACATTCGTGTTTTGATGGTTGACTGTCAGGTCGAACAGTAACTCTCTCTGTTGAACAAACCAAAAGTGTTGTGTTTTGTGTCAGTGTCTGTTGGGCTTGCCTGAACACAGCGGCTCATTTACACTTTCCAGCAACATTGTTCACTTCTCTTCCGAAACTAATAAACAAGCCCAGGCCTTCAGAGGAGCAGCACAGTTCATTTTCCCATTATGAAATGCCATTTTTAAACATGATTTGAATTGTCTTGAATGACGATACGTATTCTCCAGAATCAGAACTCCACAGAACTCTTTCACATTTACGATTAGACTGTTATAAACACAGAGATATCCGAATACCATAAGAGAAAAACCACTGGCACTTCCTGACACTCCTCTGCGAGTCTGAACAGGACTTGCCTGATTCCTTCTCTGGAAAAAAAAAATGTTATTCAGTTGTTATTTGATTAGAGCCTTCTGACATCCAAACATTTTTATGCAAGTCTTGCTAACGCTGACCCACTTTAGTTTAAAACAGTATTTACCCTTCAACGCCACAGTATTATGAAGGTAATGCTACTATGTGTAGTTAAAATGATTTGTGGTTACATCCAATTGACCTCATTACATTAGTTGCTTGTGTGATTTAAGTGCTTGTCGGTCTGGATCATTTTTAGATGGAAGGAAAGATAAAAGTTAATGCTTGTAATGAAACAACTTGCAGGTTACTTGCAATGTAATCTAATCAATCACTTCATTTGTTGGTTCAGTCAGGGCTAAACTGATGTGCTAATTGCTCTCTGTTTATTTACGGTTCATCATTATCTAGCTCAGTTTAGTGAGTCAGCTCAATGGCGTGTGAGAAGTATGCTCATGTGCAAACGCTACGCGCTCTCGTCATTTACAATGGTCATTCAGGCAGTTTCCATCGGCGTCGTTGATTTGCACATCTGTAAAAATGACTTCTGGATTAGAAATGAATTAATACTTGAAACTAGGGCCGCACAATATATAGTTTTAGATACGATATCGCAATGTGCACAATCGCAATAGTCACATTGCACAGATATGCAATGTCCAGTGTGAATTATAGTTGACCAGAAGCCACCGAATTGCATTTATTCACTGTATTTTTATGGAATTTATATGATTTGTGCAAAAAATAAAATTTGTTACTTCAAATATCTACATGTCAAAGTGAAAACAAAATAGTTTTACTTTCCCCACTGGCAGATTTCCTTAAACAAGCAAATAAACTCTTACTTTTCAATTATTTATTTACAATTTATATTTGGTGAAAACAAAAAAAAAATTCACTTGGTCTAAGAATATTTTTGATATTTTACTTAAAAAAATAATAAATAAGAAAAGCTTTTTTTTTTTGCATTGTGGTTATTCAGTTTCTGTACCTTAATACTGTTAGACTCCCCAGAAAACCTTCTGAAATTGTGTTCATAACGTAATATCTACTGCAGAAAATCATATCAAGATACTGCTTCTTGGTAAATTTAACTTTTTTTAAACCAATTTGTGCGAAGAAAAGTTTGTACTCTTCAATTTTGAGATAATTGTTAAAGGATTTCCATGCAAAATTGAAAATGATCATCCACTGGTCTGCCCCATCCACCTTGGTGATTTTAAATTGACGTTAGTTTATTTCATCTGCAAAAAAGTAAAATAAATAATCAAAATAAAATAAAAAAAGAAGGAAAAAAGGTCAATTCTTTAAGAATATTTGGAAGCAAATAACATTGGTGACTGTCCAATCATTGAGTCAAATGACATTGAGTCAATTCTCATAATGTCGTCATTTGTTTCACAGAAGAAAGTAAAAAATTAATGAATTTCGCTTAACAGTACTTTACTGTATAATAAACCTTTGTCATAATGGAATCTTTTCATGACGTATACCAGGGCTGCACAATATATCGTTTCATCATCGAAATTGCAATATGTGCATTCGCAATAGTCACATCGCAGTATCCGCAATGTTGAGTTGATATTATAGTTGATCCGCAGTGAAGACTGCGCAATGCTATTTTACATTTTACATTACATTTGATTATTCAGTTACTGTTTGACTGTTTCCCAGGGATGGGTTGTGGCTGGAAGGGCATCCGCTGCGTGAAACAAAATGCTGGATAAGTTGGCGGTTCATTCCGCTGTGGCGACCCCGGATTAATAAAGGGACTAAGCCGAAAAGAAAATGAATGAATGAATGAATGTTTGACTGTTTTGACTACTTGACGGTAAGACTGTGCAATTAATATTTCTAAATCTCATAAGGCTGCAATTTTATTTATTAATTTGTTTTTAATTTTGTTCACGTTCTTCTGCGCATGATTTTAAAATGTTAGCCAATCAGACCTGACGCAGCACACCGGGCAATTACAGAGCGGGAGAAAGATGTTAACCAATCAGAGCTCACTCCGCGCACAACGAAGTTGAGCGGGAGAACCGAATAGGTGGTTTTGATTTACGTTAAATTAAAGCTATTGTTCTGACTGGAATTTAGTTTAGTTCATCTTTATTTCTTCATGTTGTCTGTTTTTAAGACAATTTATTACAGTTTTGTTTATCAAGCAGTTAG
>CAIGQQ010033541.1:11750443-11764890 GCA_903798035.1 Danio albolineatus
CTGTTTTTAAGACAATTTATTACAGTTTTGTTTATCAAGCAGTTAGTACTACAGTGTACAGTATGTGTTTAACTAGAGTTGAGGTTGGTTAATCTTCATTTATTTTATGTTATCTGTTTTTAAGACAATTTATTACAGTTTTGTTTATCAAGCAGTTAGTGCTACTGTGTACAGTATGTTTTAACTAGAGTCGAGGTTAGTTAATTTTCATTTATTTTATGTTGTCTGTTTTAAAGACAATTTTACTACAGTTTTATTGATTAAACTTAATATGTTATTTCATTGTGAAATGTTTTGTCATGCACTTCTTGTGCACTGAATACATTTAGAATGTGTGTATGTAGCGCGTTTGAAAAAGCAAAAACAGTTGCCAAAATCGCAAATAAAATCCCAATCGCAATATTCATTCCAAAAAATCGCAATATGATTATTTTGTCCATTGCACAGCCCTACGTAATGGTAAAGCATAAAGCACTGCTTATTTCACTTTTATCTTATTTATTTTATGCTTGCGATTTGTTTGATTCACTCGACTACAGAGTCATCTCAGTCAATCTAAATTAACGATTTCATTCAAAATATCGCTGTTCAAGTCACCTGCTGAAATTGTATTTATATCGATATATATATATATATATATATATATAGATAGATAATCAGAGAAAAATAAATGATGGCAATGTCAGATTTTGCCAATATCGTGCAGCTTTAACATATACCAAAGTCTATAGAATACATGTCTCTTGTATAGTGTTTAATGGGGAAAAGTTTAACGGTCAGTATAGTGAATAAAGCCCTGCCTTCTTGTACAGCAGCCAATCATTGATCACTATAGACTGACATTTCTCCGGGGGACGGGATTGGACCAGATGTGAGTTCCTGCAGATTTTGTGCATTTCAGAAGGTTCAGAAATGAAACTAAAGAGACAGTTGATGTTTAACTTTATTGGTGATTCCTAAATTTAATCATAAGTTTGGTGAGCTATTTTGGAGAATTTCATGCTTCCTCATTTAAACAGAATGCCCGAACATATAGAGGTGTGTCAAAGATGGCTACCGATTGAAATTACTTGCCTTGAAGGAACTTTGCATATACTCACCAGGTTTCACTCTTTTATTGCTTTAAAGCACTCCTTTATTCATTCGTCGACCCTTTTTCGCTGATTTGTACAAAAATAAAAACAAGTTACCGTTTAAACACACTGCTTGTCTAATATAATGTTTAAAATCTTCGTTACTGTACAGTTTGTATGGGCAAACTGGAAAGCTTTCTTTCATTGGATGACCCACATTCAAAACTGTGCTGATGCAATCTGTTAGGCAAGTGTGTTGGGCAATACACTCAACTGACACATCTAAGATCAGTATTATTTGAGGGAAAGGATGTGCAAACATGCTGTATAGTTTATTGCCTGGAACATTTCAGAGCTCCTCTAAATCTTGCTTGGTCACTGATGCAGCAGCGATGTGGCTTTTCCCACACTTGAGATGGAAAAACTGGCCTTTGTTTCTGGTTTGAGTAAGCGTCCGTTAAACTCATTGTGATAAAAGTCAAGGTTGAAGGAAATAGACACACACACACGCACACACACACGCGCACACACCAGGATATAGCTAACTGATCCAGCTTCAGAACTATGCTATGATTTAGTGCCAAAGGTATGCATTTAGGAATCATGCTGTAGAGCTCCTGATGGATCATCACGCGTACAGGTCTTATGGCCCGTTAAACCTTTACACACACAAACATTCACCCAAATGTTCCCATTAGTCTGCTGCTGAATGTTTATAATGTTTGACAGGCGGGTTCACAATCAGCAGACACATGGAGACATGATACAGTCATATTTCCTATTTGTGAATGTCAAACACGCCAAAACTAACAAACCCTGATTATTTGTCCGGATTCTTTTCCAAATTAGAGTTTGTTTATCATCTCTCACTTCTTATTAAATTTTGTAACTTTTTTTCTGTTGTGAATCCCACTTTTGACTCTGACCTAATGAATGTGTTCTGTATACAGTGCTTAATTTGATTTTACGTGAGTTTATTTGTTGTTTTCTTTACTTTAAAGGTTGACAGTTCTGTTTTAAAGAGAGATACAGTATATATGAAATGTAAGATATAGAATATTTTATGTGCTTTTATTTAATTGGACTGCTTTTAGCTTTGATTATGGTGTTCATTCATCGTAGAATTATTTTGACAACCTTAAGCAGTGTCACAGAGTATTTTCCATCAAGTCTTGCATTCTTTTTTGGATCTGCAGTAGTCAAAATTTGAAGTGGATCAAAAAATTTCATTAACAAAATTGACAAGAATTGGTGTTGTTCAATTGTTTGATGACAAATTTGATGAAAGGTTTTGATCCAAATGTTAATAATGGAAGCACCACCGTTGTGGAGAATCTCTCTGTGAGATAAATTCAGTGGGGTTCAGGTCAGTTGGTAGTCAATTCATGTGTGAAAATTAAGCTTTTTTCCCACAGTTTGAGGATGATGAATCTTGGCATTGTCATCCTGGAATAAGGCCAGTCTTCCCATGTGATTTTTAAAAAATAAAAACCAGTCAGGGTTAAAAGGATAGTTGCCTATAACATGTAACAAGTCAGCAACTGTCAAATAGACTGTTTCTGGATGTTTCATTGAAAGGTCTAGACTGGAGATGCAACGAATGTAGATTTTGGTTGTATGATTATAGTCTGAGGAATAATCACGGTTTCACGGTTATCATGATAATTATCTATTTATTAATTTCAAAACACTACTAGTTTAGAAAACCACACAAACTCCTTATAGTTTAAAGTGTTATTGCTGCTCAGTCACCAAATAATACAGCACAAAATAATAACAAACAAATAGTAGTCCATTTCTCTTGGAACTCTGCAAAAAAGTTTTTGGCATTAAAACATAAGTAATAATTTTACACTGAAAATAAATGACAGAACAATGAATAAATTAAATAAAACTAGTATTTGTCTCATGTAAATCTAAACTATTGGCTATGTATTTTCCTTTTAAAGAGAACAAATGTAGACAAAGGCTGCTGAACCTCTCTCTAAGCAGTATTTTTGATCAACTATACTATGAGCTTGTTTGGTAATTTTATTTTGTATATTTTTCTCTCTTTGGAGTAGAAATGTGTATAAGAAGCTGAATGGCCAGTTCTTGTCACATGACACGCAGTGCGCTCGTGCCATTCTTTCGTGCCTGGAAAGCGTGCATGCCGTGTGCACACTGTGTACATGTCACTCCCAATACGTGCACAAGAAAAGAAATAACAAACTTGCGTGCACAAAAGATGCGATATGCTATGACCCTTAGTTCATAGCCTGTCATAGTTAATCCAGAGTGTGTGCGCGTATTAGCCTCTGTGTTGAAGCTCGGAACTTTAAACTAGTGTAGAGTTGGTGTAACTTTGTTTAAATGCAGCAGTTTTGTTCCGTGCAGAAATGCGGTGTTGAAAAGCTTTCATGATTAATTAACCTTGACGAATTAAAGCGTGGTTAAATCGGTTAATCATTGCATCCCTAATCTAGACTAGAGGGAAAAAAATGACTTAACACAGAACTATGATGGAAAATATGCAAAATATCAATAATCAGTTCATAAATAATCAACAATATAATTCAATAATCAACAATAACAATCAGTGCTACTTAATAAAAACTGGTGTTGAGTTAGTAATATGTGCTACTGTGCTAAATACTCTCTCTTTTTCTCCCAGATTGCAGACAAGCTGGACTAAATTGTCTATAAGGATGTTGGGATTGTTGCCCTGATTGGAATACTGTCCTTCTGGTCTTCAAATGGGAATTCTGGGCTTTGTATATGAAGAGACACTTTGAACCAATGACTTTTTCCCCACAAAGAAAGCATCCTGACACTGTCCAATCGGATTGGTTTTGAATGCTGTTTCTTCCTCACGCGTGTTGTCTGTCGATTCTTTTCACCTTCCCTCTTTATTTACCCTGCTGGAAGGTCTGTCTCTCTGCTGTGCGGGAGGACACGGTGGGCCCAACATGTCTACCAAGGCTCCCATATACTTAAAACGACGAAGCCGCAAAGGAAAGAAGGAAAAGTTGCGTGATGTTCTTTCATCTGACATGATCAGTCCTCCGCTTGGAGACTTCAGACACACCATCCACATCGGCAGTGGTGGGGGTGATGATGATCTTTTTGGTGACCTGTCTTTCCTACAAGGTAAATTTCACCTGCTACCTGGACAGCAAGGTCACCATGGGTCATTCCAACTGAGTCGTACAGCAAGTGTATGCAGTCACCCAGCGGTCAGTGAGGGATCACCACTGCTGAAAAATGCCCTGTCACTTCCTATCATTGGAGGGGTACAGGCGCTCACCCTTCCATCGGCAGCGACGTTGAACACGGAGGTCCCAACGACCTTGACAAAAACCCAATCGCCCCAAACATCTCCATCTCTCGCTCCACCTCCCAAACCTCCCAGACTGCACCTGGAAGAGAGGAGCATCACACGACATGCGTCCCTTCCCGCATCTCCAAACCACTCTTCACTGCATTCAAACACACACAGGCCAAGACCCGATACTAAGAAGGATGAGAAGTGTGTAAAGGATGCAGATGAGGAGGAAAGGCCTTATCTGTCCAATGCTGGATCTATGCTTTCCCTCCATTTGGACTTGGGGCCATCGATTCTAGAGGATGTGTTGCAGATCATGGACAAGCAGAGAACGGGGACGTTCAGTGGGGGACTTACACCCAGCGGACGGCAAGGGATATATACCTGATAGTGAACACGAAGAAGTGAGT
Source organism: Danio albolineatus (assembly GCA_903798035.1). Classification (NCBI taxonomy): domain Eukaryota; kingdom Metazoa; phylum Chordata; class Actinopteri; order Cypriniformes; family Danionidae; genus Danio; species Danio albolineatus. The sequence goes on from CAIGQQ010033541.1 coordinate 11,755,231, forward strand.
CAAAGGTGCATACATGTGGGAATCATTCTTGATGTACTGTAACAAGATATTTACCAGCTGTTTTACCAGCCTTTCCTGGAGATTTGGATTTTTTTTTACCATTATACATGTAATCTTTGCAAAATACTCTTGTAAGCTCCAGGATTTGGAAATCAATTGTTTTATTGAACCTCTTCGTACTCAAATGGATTGTTTTTATTCATCTCTGTTAGACTGTATCATGATTTTCTTTTAAAATGGTACCTTTTAGGTGTTTTTAAGCTTCCTGAGACCCTCATTCAGGTAATCTTGGACTGATTGTGTTGGCATGAATCAGAGTGGGATTACCATGTGCACTTATGCCTATACAAACCAATCTAAGGGAGAGAAAATGACAGTTTCCAAAACCGTAAGCTAGGTGTGAAAGCACCCTCATAGATAAACAAACCTTGGAGCAATACTTTTCATCGGGAAAACTTTGTAACTTATTTACCCAAACATTTTCCTAGTAGTATACATCCAATTTCCTGGAGACACACCTATACTATACATTTTCAAATCTCTTCCAAATCAGACACAGCTTATCCACTCGTTAGAGAAGACTCTAAGACTGTAAATCAATGGGTCAGAAAAGGGAGACATCCAAAATATGTTCTGTTGGTGTACCTCCAGGAACAGTGTTGGGAAATATTGGCTTAAGTTTGTAAGTGCACTTTTTAGAGGTAGAGATGGTACAAAGTAGTTTTAAAGGGTTCTGTAAAACACATTGTTGTACCAGCTTCAGATGTCTTGTCCATGAACTGTTGGCTGACATCTTTATTCTAAAGGCACACAAAATTGTTGAGAAGTTTTAAAGTCATTATCTAATTGGTGGAATTCTACAGGATATTTGGTTTGTCATGTTCTTTAATGAGCAGTAAGGTTCTGTTCAGTATAGTACAGTCTGTTTCCACTGTCAAAAGTACCAAAATAGTGAACCATACCACTTTTTGGCACCTTTTTCAATGTTTACCTAGCATAACAGTACATTACCAAAAGGGTTGAGCTACACTTTCTACTGATTGCTAATGGTTTATGGAAAATTGTGAACAGTATGTGCCATAAGACAAGGGAAAAACAACACAGGAGTCTCATTTTTAAATACATGGCAGAGACATTAGGCCATAATAATGCAATGATGGTGCGCAGCAACAAACCATGGTTGACCTAAACTCAAACAAAGCTTGTCTTTTCTTGTAGACAAACAACCACGTGCCATAAAGCAAGAATGTGATTTGGTGTATGTCCTCTATTGTTGTTTATGAGGCCGTGTAAAAGCATTTGGAAAGTTGCGTGGATTTTCCACACATGTATATTTGAAGTAATGAGCTTGAGTGAGCAAAAGATGCAAATATAAATGGCCCGAGCGACTTTAATTCAAGTCCAAATGACATTGCCTTACAGCACGCCTAGCAAGTAAGAGTACTTTTGGCAGTGGAAACAAAAGCCTGATCAACCCAATCACACAATTCCTTCATGCTGTCCCAACTTAATTGTTTTAACAAATTTAAGTGGTTTGAACATAAAACAATTAAGTTGTCCCCAAAACAATCTCAAGAATTGGGTTGATTCAACTCCCTTTAAATAAGTAGATCGAACAAACTGCAAACAAAATATTTTGGAGGTCTCTTGCCTACTGTTTTTTAAACACTATGAATGCAGAGTACTACTTGCTTCACATCGAAACACCATTTTATTGTAGTTACACTGACTTTACTTTTGAACAAACCAAACTGTGATTGTTTTTTTCATGTCAGTCAGAGGCCAATGAAAGTTCCATCAGTCTGAGTATCTGACAATGTGAGATTATTGTACCCTAAAGGTACCATTTTTATGTTTTTCCCACATAAGTGTATTTGGACTACAAGAAAGACACGTTCTGTCTTTATTTAACCTCTTAGTTACGTTTTTAAAAATCCGACAGCAATCAAGAAAGCACACCAAAAACTACCTTCATTGTGCGTTTGTATAATTACAGAGCAACGGGCCTCCTGGATTCACTACAGAAAAAGGAAAAACTGACATTTTTCTCTTTCAAAGCAGCGATGACATCATTTCCCCCCCTCTGTGTTGTTGCAATTTGTGTAATCGGGTAAAAATGCGGAGCTTCTCCCTAATGATCTGGACACACACACGTGCCAGAAGGCCTCTGCATGCGTCTACACCCTGCCATGACAACTTTCTGGTTTTGTTGGGAGTAGTTTTCATTGTTCAGAAACAAAATCCAAAAAGCTTTTTTTTTTCAAGAATCAGAAATGTGGAATGGTTTCCTTTCATGAAATGCACACGTTTTTTTTTTCTTGGTGTTTGGTTGTTGTGGAAGTGCATGCACTCCCTCAGGCTTTGACAGATGATCACTTTCCAGGCAGCGGTAGTTTTTCCTTTCTCTGACTTGAGCCGCGGGGCCTAAAAAAGGGCTTGTGTTACCTTGGTATCCCCCATGTAACCCAGCACATGTGGGGTTCGTACACTCCATGCTTTCAGCTCACAGATATAGATTTCAGTATTATGTTTCATGTCAGGATATAAATTGAAATAAGTAACTTACCACAAAGTGCATCAAACTGTCAACAAGAGGGTGACTTTAAAAAAATATTAACAGAAATGTGTTGCAATCAGCTGTATATGACGCTACCTTTGCACAAACAGCAATAAGGAACCTACTACTGTATTCATTTATCAACTCACCAGTTCTCATATTATATATATTCAGATTTAAAACACTAGTCTACGAAATCAATTCCGTTTCTGAAAGTTTTATTGTTCTTTCTGTAAAGAATTATTGGTTTCTTATTTATTTTTTGTTACTAGTGAATCGTTTCCTTAACTTGTAAATTTAATTTCCAAAGCTGAATCTATTTACATAATCATAGCTCTGTGCCCTTAACTCCATTCTTGATTTAAATCTCATCTTATGACAGATTCAATGTTAATCTGCTGCCTTTCCATTTGGCCAGTACAGTTTTTGCAGTCATAATGAAAAAATGCATTACATACATTAGATATTATCTGTCTGATTCTGAACAGGGACCTGATTGCTAGACATACAGTGTAATGAATACATTTTAGTACGAAAAAATAAATATATTTTATTTCAAATTCTAAAACTTACCCCTGCATTAACCAGAAATGTTATCTAAACAGTTCCTTTTAGATAAGACACAGTTCCTAGTCACTTTACTGCTCAAATCATGTAGAACAGTGGTCCCCAACACCTGGGCCGCACAAGAAATCGTTAATTATTTTCGTTTTAGATATTATCTGAAGGATCTTTTATAAAAATAAAAAATAAAAAATAGAAAAATGACCGTATTCTCTCGAATACATCTCGGTTTCTTGAACACCAAAATTTAAGCCACAAGCTAGCAAAATGAGTACGAAATGGAGTTTTTTGGAAAGTTTCTTTGCGAAAGGGGAAAAGGCCCATTGAAGCACCCACAAACTGCCAAGGAATTGATCCACAACTTATTTATCAACGAATCAGATGAATCCAGCATGTCTGCAAGAAGATGATCAACTGCTGGAAATCGCAAATGACGGCAGCGGTTCACGTTACGTCTTTTCCACACGCAAGTTTGTTATTTCCAGTGGAAGCATGCATATTGAGAGCAACACACACATGGCTCCTAGTTAAAAACATCTCAAGTTTTCAGAATGCTGCAGGCGCACTGTGAGTCACGTGGCGAGAACTGACCGATCAGATTTGAATGGAATATACAAATTTCGGTAGCCATACATCCGATGCATCTGTTATCTCCTACATGCTGTCATATCCTTTCTTTCAAGTGGGAAATTTTAAATATCTTTCGTCGTAATTTTTCTTTTACCTGTTCGATCGTGTGATTTACCATTACAGCCCTTCACACAACAAGAACGTCACACTCTATTTACTCTGCTAAAGACGCTAAAAGCATATAACAGCTAACGTTATCTGGGATACCCCACAAATGGTGTCTAGAGCCATAATGCAACTCAGTGTTCCCACGAACTGCCAAGGAACGAATCCACAACCTATTTGTCAACGAATCAAGCGAATCCAGCATGTCTGCGAGAAGATGATCAACTGCTGTAGATCACAAATGAACGTAGATCGCCGTTTACTTATTGCGTCTTTTCCGCGCACAAGTTCATTATTTCCAAAAGGAGGCAGGCATATTGGGAGCGACGCACCCAGTTAGAAACATCTCAAGTTTCTGAAATACCACGAGTCACTTGAGAGGAAATGACAGATCAGCTTTACACTCTGTATGGAATATATACATTTCAGTAGACTGATTATCTCAGAGACAGCACAGAGCACCCAAACACCAGTGCTTTTTCATTTTCTCCATTAAACACTTGTATCAGAGCTGCAGCAATGTTTTGTCAGCTTGTCATGCTCCGAGAGAGTTTTTGATGATGGCCTAGCAATCTACGTACACCCAACATCCCTCCCACTCCCGGTACCACTGAGGCCTCTGTAAAATTGTCAATCGTTGACCGGTCCGCCGTGATAAAGATGTTGGGGACCACTGATGTAGAATAGGAAAATATCTTTACATTTACATCAACACCGTATGTATTAGATTAGGATGACATGTATAACTCTTATAAGCAGTATTTTAATAAGGGTGATCAGGGTTACTTAATGAATTTGCATCAATGAAGCACAATAACTACAAATAAATAATTGTCTTTTCATCCATTCAATTCATAGCTTGATAGATGTAAATATAAATAGCCGGATTTAATGCTAACAACCACATGCCTTAATAAGCATCTCTAATTTACCGCAGCAAAATACTGTGATCATTCACGTTGACTATTAATGCTAATTTCAGTTTGCGACACATATAACCCTGGAGTATTACTGCGATTTTTGTTGATTAATCTCAAAATGTGATGTTCCTACATTACCGACCATGCTAATTTTTTGAACGCTTACATTCCTGATGGACTTTTTTTTTTGTTTTCTTCATAAACCGGCAGCATGTGTTCAGGCTAAAGGGAAGCAGCAGCATCTGGAATATTTTAGCGTTGCTGCTTTATCAATAAAAGTGAATCATTAATCACTTTGTCTACACATGTGAAGCCTGCATGCATCATGTGCCTCTGTTTCGCATCTGCACCTGAGGACATTTTTATTGGGATTTATCAGACTGTATACTGGACGTTAACTGAATGTTTGCTGCTGCTGTACATATTACAATAGACCTTCAGGATAAACCATAGAGACACAAACAAAATGGTGAATAAATGCCCATTTACAAAAGTGTGGCTGTTTTTTTATTATTATTTGTCATAGTCTTATATATAGACATTTTCTGTGTAACTATGCTTACAGTGCATCTGAAAAGTATTTATAGCGCTTCACTTTTTCCACATTTTTTTATGTTACAGCCTTATTCCAAAATGGATTAAATTCATTAATTTCCTCAATTCTACGCACAATACCTCATAATGACAACGTGAAATTATTATTTTTTTTTAATTGTTGCAAATTTATTCAAAATAAAAAAACCTGAAAAATCACATGTACATCAGTATTCACAGCCTTTGCCGTGAAGCTCTAAACCAGGGATCACCAAACTTGTTCCTGGAGGTCCGGTGTCCTGCAGATTTTAGCTCCAACCCTAATCAAAAACACCTGAACAAGCTAATCAAGCTCTCACTTGGTATACTTGAAACATCCAGACAGGTGTTTTGAGACAAGTTGGAGCTAAAGCCTGAGGGACACCGGACCTCCAGGACCGAGATTGGTGATCCCTGCTCTAAACTGAGCTCAGGTACTTTCTGTTGACACTGATCAGTCTTGAGATGTTTCAGCAGCTTAATTGGAGTTCACCTGTGATAAATTCATAAATTCATTGATTGGACATGATTTAAAAAGCCATACACCTGTCTATATAAGTGTTGACAGTGCATGTCAAAGCACAAACCAAGCACGAAGACAAAGGAATTGTCTGTAGACCTCCGAGACAGGATTTTCTCAAGGCACAAGGCTGGGATAGGTTACAGAAAAGTTTCTGCTGCTCTGAAAGTTCCGGTGAGCACCGTGGCCTCCATTATCAATAAGTGGAAGATGTTTGGAACCACCAGGACTCCTCCTGGAGCTGGCTGGCCATCTAAGCTGTGTGATCAGGGGAGAAGGGCCTTAGGGAGGTGATCAATAACCCCATGGTCACTCTGTCTAAGCTCCAGCGTTCTTCTATGGAAAGAGGAGAACCTTACAGAAGGACAACCATCTGTGCAGCAATCCACCAATCAGGCCTGTATGGCAGAGTGGCCAGATGGAACCCACTGCTTAATAAAGGGCACATAGCAGCCAGCCTGGAACTTGCCAAAAGGCTTCTGAAGGACTCTCACACCATAAGAAACAAATTCCTTGGTCTGATGAGAATACAATTGAACTCTTTGGGGTGAATTCCAGGCATTACATTTGGAGAAAACCAGGCACCCCTCATCACCAGGCTAATACAGTGACGCTTGTGGCAGCATCATGTTGTGGGGATGTTTTTCAGCAGCAGGAACTGGAAGGCTAGTCAGGATAGAGGGAAAGATGAATGCAGCAATGTACAGAGACATCCCAAATGAAAACCTGCTTCAAAGTGTTCTTGACCTCAGACTGGGGCGACGGTTCATCTTCCGGCAGAACAATGACTCAAAGCACACTGCCAAAATATCAATGGAGTGGCTTCACAACATGTATGTGAGAGTGTGTAAATGCAAGAGTGTATGGGTGTTTCCCAGTGATGGGTTGCAGCTGGAAAGGCATCCGCTGGGTAAAACATGTGCTGCTTAAGTTGCTGGTTCATTTTACTGTGGCGACCCCTGATTAATAAAGGGACTAAGCCGACAAGAAAATGAATGAATAGTTACAATTTCAACCACTGAAGTCACATGGAATGTTTTATTTTTGGTCCTTTTTCTGGATTTTGATCTTCTCAGAACCATTGTTGTCTATGGAGGATGAGAGAGCTTTTGGATTTCTTTGAGAATATCATTATTTGTGTTCTGAAGATGAATGAAGGTGGTCTCAATGGTGAGTTTTTTTCTTAGGTGAGTCAATTTCTTACAGAATAATTTTTTTGAGTGAACTAATAAATATATATATATTACAATAAAGTTAGGCACTCTAACAAAGTAAAATTGAAAATAACCAAATTTAAATAAAGATTACAAAATTAATTTAAACACAGGGTTCATACGGTCATGAAAAACCTGGTAAAGTCCTGGAATTTTGACATGGCATTTTTCAAGGTCTGGAAAAGTTTTGGAAAAACAGAAAAATCCACAAAGTTTTGGAAAAGTCGTGGAAAACCAATATCTGTTTACTTGAATCAGAATCAGTTTTATTGCCAAGTGTGCTTCACACACAAGGAATTTGCTTTGGCTACAGAAGCTTCCAGTGAACATAAAGTGACAAGTGACAACACAGAATAAATATAAAAAAAGACAATAGACATTAAACAGATGCAGTCAGTCCAAAAGATCTGGGTGTTGAAATGTACAGATTGTTATAAATATACAGGTTATAAAGTGTGGTGTACAAATGCGCAAGGAGAAGTATTGCATTGTATATTGTTATAAGGTGCTGTGTACAAATGCGTAAGAAGAAGTATTGCATCATATATTGTTATAAGGTGCTGTGTACATGTGCGTATGAGAAAGTATTGCACGTTTATTGCACAATAGGAGAATATTTAACTGTTCATGAGGTAGATGGCCTGAGGAAAGAAACTTTTCCTGTGTCTGGCTGTTTTTGTGCTCGGTGCTCTGTAACGCCGGCCAGACGGTAACAGTTCAAACAGGAAGTGTGCAGGGTGCGAGGCGTCCAGGGTGATTTTGCGAGCCGTTTTACTCACTCTGGAAGAGTACAGTTCTTCAAGTGTAGGAAGGGTAGTGCAAGTTATTCGTTCAGCAGTTCTTTTCTGTCCTTGGCCAATCATCTACTCTCACATTATTAGTGCGGTGTAAGCATTATCTAAATTAATTTTACATAGAAATTTGAAACTAAATAGATTGTTGAGTGTTTTACGATATGCTGCTAAAGTTGAACATACATTGTTTTTCATTTACCACGCATATGTAGAAATTGCATGAAACATTAGGTCATAGAAAATTTACTTGAAAGTCTTGGAAAAATCATGCAAAAGTCATGGAATTTTTGTAGTAAAAATGTGTATGAACCCTGTACACATGAACTATAAAATTATTTAGCACAAAATCAGACACTGAACTCCTTAAAATCACAGTGTAATTTATGCCTTGTAACATGTTTTTACCCTGTTCAGTTTCAATGCAACATAACTCTCTATAGCTGAATTTTTTGTGGGTGTTCAGAAAGAGCAGAACTGCAGGTCAGCGCATGAATGACTGGTTTTACTGCACTTACCTGTGACACATTTTTTTTTTCATCACAAGTCTTAGCACGCAGGTCTCTATTACATGTAACCGTTTTGAATACAAGCAATGTCTTGAATTTGCAATTTTGAGCCTACCTTTTGGTTGAGTGCCAGGCTTGTGGTTTTGATTGCTTGCTTGTGTGTGTGTGTGTGTGTGTGTGTACACTGGTTTTAGTGGTTTACAAGGACATAAATTTATAAAATGACATGAATTTGACCGTATGTACTTAAGGTGGTTTAAGAGGACATGGCTTGAGTCCTCGTACTACAAAACACTTAAAAATTATACTTAATTATGCTTTCCCATCACATTCAAATGTTACCACAGGTTTCCTGTGAGGCTTGGCTTTAGGGGTAGGCAGAGGCCATAGAATAAGCTTTTTTACTGTATAAAATGCATTACACCATAGAGAGCCTTGTAAACCCCTAATACTAATGTGTGTGTGTGTGTGTGTAAGCGCGCTCAAGGCCCATTAAGAGTTTGAGAGTATGTCTGTGTACTCTGATTATTTGCAGTAGCTCCTCTATTTTCTGCACAGGCCCTGGGAATCTTTCCAACTGGCTTTATTAACACAGAGCAGCTCGAGTCCCTGACCTCACGATCACGATACCATGGGAACGGCAGCGGGACGGAGAGGTGGGAGCCGCTGGAGAGAGCAGGAGGAAGGAAAGGGCTTGAGGGAAGGTGAACGAGGGCCAGGATGAAGGAAAAGATAGTGAAGAACTGCACAAGAGGAGATATATTTGGTATCTGAGAGGAGGCAGTTCGTCATTCTTTTATTGACAAAATACATTGTTGCACTTTTATAGTACATTACAGAATAGGACTAGACACTGAATGTGAATTGCGTAGAAATAAAAAATTAATCGGAATCTCTATTTTTGTATTTTTCATTTAGAAAATATTGTGAAATACAAGGAAAAAATTAATTGTTGTAGAATAAAATGTTTACTTAATCAGGCAAATACCTCATACAGATATAAGAGATATACAGATATAACTGAGGTTTGGTGTATGTAAGTGCTGCTAAAGTGGAGATTTATGGTCCAGGCCATTGTGAAAACAAACACTGTGTTTGTAGTTTGCTTCACATTAAACTATATATATATATATATATATATATATATATGTATGTATGTATGTATGTATGTATGTATGTATGTATGTATGTATGTATATATATATATATATATAAATTGTCAGGTGCATGAAAAAAAACAGCTTTTTTCTACTGTAATGTCTCTCCTTACAAGGTTG